>JBAIZL010000001.1:114685349-114725349 GCA_036971475.1 Prosapia bicincta | reverse complement strand
TATTCAAAAATGTAATAAAAGATCGGGAACAAGGTGATATGGAAATTGGGTCTTAAAATAAGTTGGCATTTTCAAGGTAGTGCACATGTGATAGTTTTGGACAGCGAAGAAGTTTGGTTTCAAGAAATCACTAGGCTGGTCGTAAAAATAGTTGATTTATTTTATTTGTTTGAGTCGTTTAGGCATGGACTTTCATTAAAACAAGTTGTAACCTACAACAATAAAAAAATGTCCTAATAGCGGCAAGAAATGTATTAAAACAATAATTTTCACAACGAAATACTGTAGTATATGGTGTTATAACAGTTATTGATTAGTTAATAATTTGATCATTATAATGATCATAAAACAGGCAAAATTGGTTACAAATATTCCAAGCATAAACTACACATTCTGATCCTGAAAAGTATATTGTCTTTATTTCCTGAATTAATCAAGAAGAGATACTAGCATAAAAAATGGAAATATAGGGAAATTATTTGTTACATGAATGGTCACTTGAGAACCTAATAAATTGTTTTGTTTAATAGGAGTGTGGTTATAAAAGCTGGATAGAAATATTTTTTATCTGAAGTTCTACTATTAGTGTAGTCTCACCTTAGTACCAGCTCTTCATTAGGACATAAAGCCTTCACTCCTGAGTACCCGATGCGGAGGAGGTACACACAGCTGATTGTACAATTATATTAGTTGCGTGATTAGTGGTTCCTAACGGAGTTGAACGTTTGCAGATTGAAGTTTATAAATTAAAGTACTTAGAGCACTAACATTAACTCCAGAACATTTTTTATCTTTACAAAGATTGAATTGCTTATTTCTCAAATTATTGGTTTATTTGAATTTCTAAATTTTTTAAACAAACTATTTAGGCAAGTTACTAACGTAAACAAGTAACACAAACAAACATTTTTTAAGGTCAATTCTTACTTTGGTCAATAAAGAAATAATTTTTTTTTTATTGCTTTTTACTAAACAATTACAATTCATATAAATAAAGTAACATAACCTATACATTAAAACAGCTGTTCTACCACATAACTTATTACATAAAACAGCTGTACTTATGTTTTTATGATATGAAATCATATGCTACCGCTTATTTTAAGCAAAATGGGACGATATAACTATATTGCATACCTTGCCCTTTTTATGTAAGGATTCCCTTCCATATAAAATTAAAATTAATTCATTAAATTTATTTAATGAATAATTATTTGAAAAAACTGTATTAACAACTTACATCCACTACAAGTTATATATATATATATAGAGAGAGAGAGAGAGAGAACTAATAGAAGGAATTAAAAAGGCAAGTACTTTGTTAATAGTTATCAAAGCTGTCACTATATACATGATTACAGAATTCGATTCAATAAATTTCGAATATAATTTTTTAATAATCATCTTCTAACTGAAATTCTTAACACACTCATCTTCACTTCTGTTAGAAAACTTTGTATACATTTGAGTAAATTTTTTTGCTTTGCCTAACATTACAATATTTTCTTTGTTGATGGCTTTCGGAATAACTCCATTCTCAAAACTTAAGGTCCTTTTAAATTACAAAAGGCATACAAATCTATATAATCTATTCCTAAGAAAAGAGAAGATAAGTGTATTAAGAAGTTTCCACTTAATCATCCGTGCGATGATAGTTAAAACAGAGAACTAATAACGTTTTGAGAATGGAGTTATTCCGATACGGAATTCTTGAATGAGAATTTGATTTAAATCAATTTACTATTACTAGACAAAACTTGCAAGTTCAAGCTTCCGGTTTAAACAAGATCTTTTACTTTACTTTTTCATCAGTCCAGTGTAAACAAACAAAAAAAACACTTTAAGAAACAAAGAGACGCATAGTAATATAAAGCCTACTTTGGTGATTTTCAGGCTAAGCGGGCGTTTTAGCAAAAATTAATATCGTATTGTACCCAAAATTACCTTTCATATACGCAGTTAATCTTGTATACCTATTTCCTTAAGTATCAAAATACAATACAGTAATATTTTCAAAATTTAATAAAATCTACAGTACATAGGCTGATTAATTACGGTCACAAGTAAAGCCAACTTTATAACCCATGGTTTTATTAAAATGAAAGTTTTCTTTAGTTTAAAATAAATGTAAATTTACAGTGCCTGCTAGATCCTAACCTAGATGGGTATCTGATGGATTCATGTAGCAACACTGGATTGTTATTCAAGTGGTCTTGTAAGAACTAAACTTTGTGTAATAAACAAGAAAGTCAGTTTAGTAGACCGTGAAAGTCACACACGCAAACACTCGTGCTCCGAACTCATATTATATCTCTTTGTAACTTCTTCTGAAAATGTAAAATAGGTTCTTGTGTGGCCTTGAGTTAGTTACCGGCTGATTGCCACGAACGTTTCAGTGATTGATGACGTTTAAAGGGTTCATATAAAACTAGGTAGCAACTGTTTTATGTTACGAATGGAGTTTTATATAATTGTTTGGAACTTTGTTCGCGAAAAGACGATGAAAACATGTACAGTGGATCGAATAACCGCATATCTTTTATACTCGATATTCTAAGTTGACCTTATAAAAAGTAGCTTACGGTTACCATGGCAACTAATGGTTACCATATACTTCTAACTTCCCGAAATTCAAGATCTCTCCAATTTGGCAATAATCCAGTTTTCGGATGAAATTAATATAATGATGTAAACGTCTCAAATTCTCTCAGATCTCTATAGTGATAATATTTCAAATAAAATATGAGCTTATCTTGTGAGCAAATCAAATAATAACGAATAACGACTTCAAAACAATAATTTCTCTTTCCATATTTGTTTAATGGCAATTTCATAATCATCAGTGAGTATAACTATAAAAATTATGAATTATAGCAGTTTATAAACTAAACAAAACAGTTTAGATATTGTGTATTTATAGTCACTGATGATGATCACTATGTCATCGAAACAAATATGAAAATACTTTTTTTATTGAAAATTGGTATTCATTATTGTGAAATTTGATAAAAAATGGTTTATAGTTTCAATTTTCGCTCTATGTCCTCAATTAAAGCTACAACGCCTCTAAGGAAAGGTTATATTTTACGCAATTCATCTTCGTCTCAATTATAGCGATCTATGACTTTATTAACTTACTTTTGAACAAACACATAATCTTCTGCTTCAAAATACTCTTTAAATTCATAAATACTCCAGTTTTCACCTGTATTTTTACAGAAGATTCGTCATAACTCTCCAGCTAAGCATTGTTTAGTTAAAAACCTAGTTTATTTAGTTTATATTCATTCATTTCAATAATCCAGTTTCGATCCACGCACTATAACTATAAACTTATTTACTCTCATGTCTAGACGCTTAGACGATATAATCAACTAAATCGTTATAGTAAATAAGTTGTTTCGACTTTTTTTTAGTTAAACATTGGTCAGTTAGAAACTATACTAAATAGTTCATATTTTTCACTAACCGCAAAGTCTTGCTTAAAAAGGTTCAAGTATTGTATAATTTTATTAACACTGAATTCTTATTAGTAAAACATTTCGAACAAAATTATATTTTATTCCTAAATTAAGTTCAGACAACCTAGATCGATCTTTCTGGTGACATACCGATTGTTAAACGGTACGATATAAATATAATGAGGCTATTGTTTTTTTTTTTTTTATAATTAAATATAAACTATCACTTTAAAACATATAGAATCGATCACAAAATACAACTTTCATCAAAACTCTGGTTATAGCAAGCAATAATAAACTACTGTTATTATAAATCATTGATTGATAATTTAACATAAACCTGTTTTGTTTTTGCCTCGTGGGCGTGTAGTAAAAAAACTTAGTACTAGCCTGTATAAGGTATAATAATAGGCCTAATAATTAATTCTATAATAAAAAAATTAACATGTGCGTAATATTACGATTTTATATAAGTCAGTTGTTAATTTACTTGTATTTTTTTAAGGGAATTGAAAACACCTGTTTGCAATTTACACTCGTTGCCTCAACGGAGTCGTGACCTGCAGTGGAAAACTACGGTTGCCTAGCAACAACTGAAGCCTCGGGCGGAACCACTTTCCAGTAGCACGGTACTCCGTCTCCGGGTTACTCAATGGACCAATTAAATGTTTCTTATCTTATCAGATCCTGTCCGATTAATTAATGCAGACCGTTGTTTAAAATATAAAGACAAAAACGAAACTTGTATAGGTTATGTCTTCAAGCGATAGTAATTTCTTACATTTTCTTCAGAGAATTACAATGTAATCATAGTAGCTATCATTCACATACACGAGCGCTCGCCTTAAATGCTAACCAATTATATGAAATAAATTATTTTAGTAACAATTAAAAAAG
Source organism: Prosapia bicincta (assembly GCA_036971475.1). Classification (NCBI taxonomy): domain Eukaryota; kingdom Metazoa; phylum Arthropoda; class Insecta; order Hemiptera; family Cercopidae; genus Prosapia; species Prosapia bicincta. The sequence continues at coordinate 114,720,991 of JBAIZL010000001.1, read as the reverse complement.
CATATGAATATCTTTAAAAATATTTACAAGATAATTCTTTTCTAATATATATAATTTAATATGACCCTCTTAAAAAGACAATAAAATGAAATTTAATTGTTTCAAACACTATTAGGCAATAAATAACGAACATCATAAGTAATTTACATTCCATTTAACTGTTCAATAGGTGTAAGGGAGCAATGAATGTAGACTGATTCAACCCTTGAATTATGATAAACGTTAATGAATAGCATTGAGTGCTACTACTATGTAGGTGTAAGGGAGCAATGAATGTAGACTGATTCAACCCTTGAATTATGATAAACGTTAATGAATAACAGTGAGTGCTACTACTATATAGGTGTAAGGGAGCAATGAATGTTGACTGATTCAACCCTTGAATTATGATAAACGTTAATGAATAACAGTGAGTGCTACTACTATATAGGTGTAAGGGAGCAATGAATGTTGACTGATTCAACCCTTGAATTATGATAAACGTTAATGAATAGCAGTGAGTGCTACTACTATATAGGTGTAAGGGAGCAATGAATGTAGACTGATTCAACCCTTTAATTATGATAAACGTTAATGAATAGCAGTGAGTGCTACTACTATGTAGGTGTAAGGGAGCAATGAATGTAGACTGATTCAACCCTTGAATTATGATAAACGGTAATGAATAGCAGTGAGGGCTACTACTACTTATCAAAACCCATAAAGCGAAATGTTTCTAGATTTATAAAAATTACTTTTGATTTAATTCCTATTATTTTGTATAAGATACAAGAAAAGGTGATAAGAAGTAACAGGAAACACAAAATAAAAACCGTAAGCTATATACAAATAATAGATGCTGGTATTAGGACGAAAAATTTGTAAAAAACAATAATACTATCAACAAATAGCAGAGTTTATGAAAAAATAAACAGTGATCACATGAGTAAATTAATAACATGCTTGACCATAACAACGATGACAACGACTACAACAAAAGAAACGATTACAAAACAAAAAGAGTGACAAAGAAATCAAGCATTACTTCTAGGAAGAAAATAAAGGCAACAACAATACTTAACACCTTCAACCGCAAGAAAACGACAGCAAAAACTACGATAAAGGAATAACAAGCATAACTACCCCCATGAAAATAACAGTAAAAGCAATAAATAAGGTCGTCAGCCACATTAAAACGACAGCAAAAATTAGGATAACGGAATAACAAGCATAACTACCCCCATGAAAATAACAGTAAAAGCAATAAATGAGGTCGTCAGCCACATTAAAACGACAGCAAAAACTACGATAAAGGAATAACAAGCATAACTACCCCCATGAAAATAACAGTAAAAGCAATAAATAAGGTCGTCAGCCACATTAAAACGGCAGCAAAAACTACGATAAAGGAATAACAAGCATAACTACCCCCATGAAAATAACAGTAAAAGCAATAAATAAGGTCGTCAGCCACATTAAAACGACAGCAAAAATTAGGACAAAGGAATAACATGCATAACTACCCCCATGAAAATAACAGTAAAAGCAATAAATAAGGTCGTCAGCCACATTAAAACGACAGCAAAAATTAGGATAAAGGAATAACAAGCATAACTACCCCCATGAAAATAACAATAAAAGCAATAAATAAGGTCGTCAGCCACATTAAAACGACAGCAAAAACTACGATAAAGGAATAACAACCATAACTACCCCCATGAAAATAACAGTAAAAGCAATAAATAAGGTCGTCAGCCACATTAAAACGACAGCAAAAAATAGGACAAAGGAATAACAAGCATAACTACCCCCATGAAAATAACAGTAAAAGCAATAAATAAGGTCGTCAGCCACATTAAAACGGCAGCAAAAACTACGATAAAGGAATAACAAGCATAACTACCCCCATGAAAATAACAGTAAAAGCAATATATAAGGTCGTCAGTCACATTAAAACGACAGCAAAAATTAGGATAAAGGAATAACAACCATAACTACCCCCATGAAAATAACAGTAAAAGCAATAAATAAGGTCGTCAGCCACATTAAAACGACAGCAAAAACTACGATAAAGGAATAACATGCATAACTACCCCCATGAAAATAACAGTAAAAGCAATAAATAAAGTCGTCAGCCACATTAAAACGACAGCAAAAATTAGGACAAAGGAATAACATGCATAACTACCCCCATGAAAATAACAGTAAAAGCAATAAATAAGGTCGTCAGCCACATTAAAACGACAGCAAAAACTACGATAAAGGAATAACATGCATAACTACCCCCATGAAAATAACAGTAAAAGCAATAAATAAAGTCGTCAGCCACATTAAAACGACAGCAAAAACTACGATAAAGGAATAACATGCATAACTACCCCCATGAAAATAACAGTAAAAGCAATAAATAAAGTCGTCAGCCACATTAAAACGACAGCAAAAATTAGGACAAAGGAATAACATGCATAACTACCCCCATGAAAATAACAGTAAAAGCAATAAATAAAGTCGTCAGCCACATTAAAACGACAGCAAAAACTACGATAAAGGAATAACATGCATAACTACCCCCATGAAAATAACAGTAAAAGCAATAAATAAAGTCGTCAGCCACATTAAAACGACAGCAAAAATTAGGACAAAGGAATAACATGCATAACTATCCCTATGAAAATGACGGTATCTACAATAGTCACCATATACAGTCATACGAAAACGACAGAAAAAATTATGACGACAAATGAATCGCACGCGTAATTATCCCCATGAAAATGACAGAAAGAACAATACCTATCATCTTCAGGTGCAAGAAAACGACAGCAAAACTTACGAGAACTCGCATAACAGTAACCTACCAATGTTTGTAACGAGTACATTGTAAATAATAACAGGGTCAAAGGAAAACTAGCAACAACAATGAAAGCAAAAGCGGTGATTTTGACAATATCCACAAAATCAATAATAGCTTTGATCTTGCCGAAAAAACGACTGCAGTGGCAATAACAAACAATTCTACGGTTGTGTATTTTGTGCGAAAACGCCATTAAAACTAACAATAAATAAGGTTTTGTATGGTACTAAATAGATTTCTCTCTACGTTTTCTCCATTCATGATTCAGTGAAAAGGCTTCTCCTTCTCTGCTAAACATATAAAACTTTAAAAAGGAAGTAGAAATGGTATTGACATGTCCATTAATGAAACGGGGAGGATGCTTCATAAAATATGGAAACAGAGAACTCGGTGAATGGGGTTTTATCGCGCTTTAGTGCACATATACATTTACTACTCTCAGGTTTTAAAACAGATTCCTTAGAAAAAATTCATCTGTTCTGCAGTGAAATATCAATTGCGTTCTTTTCTTAACGAAATAATGAAAATATTTTCGCAAAGTTTCAAGCATTTCTGAAACAATTTCTATGCATAGTCTAAACACATAGTCGTTATTTTTCCGAGAATAGTCACGTATCTTCAATGATATTTCCAGTACTTCGTCTAAGAAGTAAAAATTCATATTTAGCGATTTTGTTAATTTTTAGATTCTAAAATATTTCTGTAAGCTTCTTTTCGTTTTCCTTTCGCATTGTCTGTTTGTAAAGGAAGGTTTGATTGCGTTAATCCAGTTTGTTTGTATATTTTATTATTTGGTAATTCTGAACATTTGTTTAAAACCTCTATAGAAAGAAAGGAGAGTAAATATACAGATTATGTTAAAGTATAAAATACATGCGCGTGTTAATTTTTATATTTTATTTTTCAATTCCTTTTATTAGTTCTCATTCTTCATAAATATCTTGTTCAAATTTTCAATCGTTAGTAATATACTTTTCATTCATCCGCTCAAGTTCATATAGATTATAATTTTTAAACTTGAAATTAATTACACTTGTTATTAATACAGTTTTATTAAAATATTAATTAAATTTAATTATAGTTTTATAAAAGAGAAAAACTTTTCTCAAAAGGGGCAAGCCATGCAATATTTTGCCCTATTTGGCCTAAATAAGTGATAACATGTGATTTCATAAAACAACTTATTTTAGGTTATAGGTTATGTGTGGTAGAACAGCTGTTATAGGTTATGTTAAGTTATTTATATTAGTCGTAGTTATTTCGTTAAAAGTAACTAAAATAAAATTTTTCTGTGTTGACTTGAGCAGAAATTGACATTTTTTATTACATGTTTTTTACCTTATTATAGTTTAATCAAATTTACTTTCGAAATGTATACTTATTATGTAAACGAATTTTGTTACATTTATTATCGAATACTCTTGGTGGACGTTTGTACCTTTTAAAATTTATTTTGAAATAAAACTACTAATTTATTTGATAAAATAACGATTATTATTAAAAACTTATAAAAACCGGTCATTTACAGTAAATACGACTGGAATGACATCTTTTACTTCTTAGTTGGTCAATTATTATCGAAATCACCTCCGCAGTTGGCATGTTCCGCATTTCCTCCATTTATGAGAGGAATTGCAGTTCACATTTAGTTCTAATCGATGGAGTATAGGCTAAATGCGTGAACTACAGATGAGATGACATCGACAAGATGGAGAAGTTTTTCTACTCGATATATTTATTTAGATCGTAAGAGATACTGTAACAATGTATGCCCTATGATCATTGTCATTAAAAGCATTTTCATCATTAAATATATCAAACTTAAAATTCTCAAACTTGAATTTCCCATCTTTTTTTATTAGAAACAGAATGTTATACCTGACTTGGTAAAAAAAAAAACTTTGTTATAATGTAGGCCTACAAAGGTCGTGACCATACAAAGATAAAAATATGTGCTAAAGGATTTGTTTAAACACCTAACTAGACATGTACGATGTAAAAAGTTGTTATTTTATTTTTAAGCTCTATAAAACTAAAAGGTTCGATGCGTTCTCACTTGAAAAAGCAAATGAGGAGATGGGAGGCAATATCAATTGGAGAAAAAGGATATAAATATATATTAGAATATGTCTCTGTATATTGCTAAAGAGTAGTGCACGACTTGTTTATTTGCAGTTTAAGTTTGCAATGTACCTAATAATATAAAACAATGTTGTTTTGTAGAAGACATTTCAAGGAGGAATTGTTAGTCAAGTGTATGTCAAGCTACTTCTGAAGTAAATAAACGTAAGTGTGGTTATTAAATAAAGCGAAGGTGAAGTGTTGCGCAACCAGCGATTAAGTTGTACTTCTCCTTACGTCGTAATTCGCCTACTCAGGAAATTATTCACGCCTACCAAAAACTTGTCAAAAAGCTCTTAACAGACTTAATTGCCCAACCATTTACTCGGGTTCAACAGCTTTGCTTCAATAAATTCGTTGAACTTTTGTTCATTTACACTTCGCCATTAACAATCCTGACAATATCTAAGGAGGGAGTTTAATGATCTACATCGGCGATGCAAAGTTCACTTTGCTCCTCCTTCTTCAGTGATCGTTGATTTGCAATCTAAATTTGTGGTAAAAATTATAAACACAGATATAAGTTGTGAGATTAAGAAACAGACTCATACACACACACATACACACACAAAGAAGGATACACTTATAGAATCACACACAGATACACAAACACTACAAGCTTATGCGCACGTGCGCACGCACACGCACACACACACACACACACACACACACACACACACACAAAGAAGGATACCCTTATAGAAACACACACAGATACACAAACACCACAAGCGGATGCGCGCGCACACACACACACACACACACACACACACACACACACACACACACACACACACACACACACAAACACACACACACACAAACAAACACACACAAAGAAGGATACAACACTTATAGAAACACACACAGATACACAAACACCACAAGCGGATGCGCACGCACACACACACACACACACAAACACACACACACAAACACACACAAAGAAGGATACACTTATAGAAACACACACAGATACACAAACACCACAAGCGGATGCGCGCACACACACACACACACGCACACACACAAACAAACACACACACACACACACTCACACACAAACACACACAATGAAGTATACACTTATAGAAACACACACAGATACACAAACACCACAAGCGGATGCGCACGCCGCACGCACACGCACACACACACACACACACACACACACACACACACACACATACACATACATACACATCCAGAGAGAGAGAAAGAGAAAAACACAAGGACACACAGGCAGATTATGTTAAAATTTTTAATTCTCCCTTTTAACTGTGATTTAAACATTTAAACTTTCCAATTAATAATTTAACCAATGTCTTAAATAGGAATTGTTTAAAGGCCTATTACGAACTATATTCCTTTTCGGAGAATTTTAGAACTGTATAACAGAATTAATTGCATTTATTATGGCACTATATCGTCATCATTATTTCCTGACGAATAAAAAAACAGAGAGCAGCTCTCACAGAAACATAATTTTTACTAATAGATTTAGATGTATAATTTTTACGAAGTCACAAGTAGCTACTGACTCCTTTTTCAAAGTAACTCCTGAAATAAGTTATTTTATTAGAGTGTTTTTATACTAGTGAAGAAATTCATCGGTTTTGAGGATTATTATACAAATTGTGAAAGCCTTGCATGCTTGTGGTCCCTAATTCGTCAGTATTGTCAGGGCTACCGTTGAACTATCATCCTAGAGCTAGATAATTGTAGGAGGGACCAAGGAAATCATAAATAATTCAAAATCGGGCAACGCAACTGCAGAACCGGTCTGAGTCCTGGCCAAGGTACGGGTCTCTCTCCTCCCCCCCCTTCTCTCTCTCTTCTCTCAATCTCCTTCTTTCTATCTGTCACTGTGCCATATTGTACACTGCATTCAAAACTTCACAACCAATAATAATAATAGGCCGAAACTACAATAAAAGGATATTTATTATCACCTTAAAAGTTGTAGGTGATACATTTTGTAATAAGCCCCAAAATTATTTTAAAAAGCCAACCGAAAGCCAACCGAAAGCCTGACTAATGTAGTAATAAGAATGGTTTTAATATCAAATGATCTCACTAAATCATACACGTTTTACTGAGTTTGACAACTAGACATTAAATGAACAGTAGTTTTTTTAAAATTAGTTCATACATCTTTAATTACACGTGTGAAGTTTGTAATAGCTTTATATGTTTATCCAAGCTTTATTGCAACATTAATTATTATCTGATGACGTAATATATGACATATATATATATATATATATATATATATATATATATATATATATATATATATATATATATAGTAATATGTATTCTTTCATGGATGGAAAAATGTGATGAGTAGTGATGAGGTGAACTCAAAAACAGTCTCGCACTTCAACTGTGGTTGGGTTTACACAGTCAATGCTAGTTGATATTCTAGCGAAACGTCGGAACTGCGATTTTATTCACTGCAACATAAACGGATGTACTCCGGATATTAACTATTCATATATATATATATACATATATATATATATATATATATATATATATATATATATATATATATATATATAATACGTTTTTTTGTTTAATAATTTAAAACAATATAGGTTATTCAAATACAAAAATATTTATTTATTTATATCCAAAGCTTTTCGTTGGTAAACAGTACCAACATCATCAGGAATGAAAATTACAATCAATATTCCTGATGACGTTGGTACTGTTTGCCAACGAAAAGCTTTGAATTGTAAATTCAATTATAATTCTTGTATTTGTATTTTGACTTAGTATATATGTATATATATATATATATATATATATATATATATATATATATATATATGGATGGTACCTGCTTTGTCGGCACTTTACAAAACTATTTGTGTCTTTCTTTGCTAATCCTACAGATAATTATTTTAGCAACTAACTGAATTTACTCTAAAGCCTCGTACTTTATGTTATAATATAAATAAATATCGCAATATGTATTCTTGTGTATTAATAAAGAACTAAGTAAAAATACAAATACAAGAATTATAATTGAATTTACAATTATTTGTAAATTTGATTATAATTCTTGTATTTGTATTTTGACTTAGTTCTATATATATATATATATATATATATGTATATATATATATATATACTAATTAGTTATTATCTACTATATATAATATGTATATATATATATATTCTAATAAAGATTATATAAATTGCTTACTGAAGTAGTTCAATCTTCAAGTAGTAAATCTCCAAGTACCCATGTTTAGCCCATGTTTATTCCTCCTGGTTCGCTAAACACTAGACCACCGTCATTTCTCCTCTTTCTAAAACAACACCAAACTTCAATTTTAGGATACAATGGTAACTACAATTATATTTTCACAATGGTATCATATACAATGTTAAGACATACCATGTGTAGTTACATTACTAAGATACAGTGAAACGTAATAGAAGATGCATGATTGTCATTTTGAGCGAAACTAGCTACAATGTTTTCTTACGCAGACGAGTCAATTTTTGTGGTGACTAGCCCAAAGTGTTCTTATTTGTTGAATTTGTTACTCTACTAGTAGCTATTTTTAAATAGGAGATCGTACTTTTTATTCAAAAATACGTTCAAATCGTTACATTCATTAAATTTTTTTTTAAACATGGTTCATTAGTAATTTGCAAAGCAAACATTTGAATAGATTTGATTTGTTTTCACAAGAGTCAATAAATAGCACATCAATGTGAGCGCATATTTACAGCTTCTCTTTGAGAGATAAACCTTAACAATAAGTAATCTACGTACAGTTAGCAAAAACTGTGAGACTGTATTACTTTGGAAAACCCTATTTTTTTTTCATAGTTCTTGCTTTTCTAGCAGAAATTGTTAAGCAATTGGAAGAATGTGTGCAACTTAAGAAAAGTAAATTGAGAATGGCTTTATTTCCCATAGTAAGTTAGCGAACCTAGCGGTGTAGTTACTAACTACTAAAATATATCCTCTTCTATACACAGGGCAATATGTTTTCATATTTCCTAATGAGCTATTATAAAGTCGGATAGAAGGAAGGAAAAATATGTATTCTAGACGGAAGGTGTAAAATTTCTAAATGCTACACATTTGTATTGTTTCCATTAAAAGTGCCTTGATATTTTACACTATAAAACAAAATCTATTATAGTTAAAAGATAATGAAGACAAAAATGGTAAAAAAATAATTTCTAAAACAGATTTTCAGCTAGCATATTAACAGTTCACTATATGGATGGTGGCAAACCATAAAATTAAATTTCCCATGACTTTTGTGTCTACGATTGAAAAAGAAATAACTAAAAATATGTGTGTGACCAATCTCAAAACACTGTTTTCTCGGGAACCTGTTCAAAAGGTCTAGTTTTGGAGGTACCCGACTGTATGGCATTAGATAACTTGTTCTGTAGAGACTTCCAGTTCCTTCACTCTTTTTACTCCTTTACAATCAATATAGTATGTTCAATGTAGGTAGACACGTGAAAAAGAAGATTTGATTAGGCACAACTCAAGCAAAAAAGTTGTTTTTATTTAATTTCTTCTTCAATATTTTTATATTATACCAAACTTGTTACCATTATTAAATAGAAATATTTATAAACCTTATATTTATATAATTTTTAGTATTAACCGTCATATTTGACTTTCAGAAATATTCGGTTCAATTGTTTGATCTCCAGTGTTAGGCACTCTAATTTGTAACGATGACATTATGCCGATCCTGACAAAATATTTTTTAATATGCTTCGGCACCATAAGAAGTTTTCCTGCAAAATACTTGGCATAAGAAATATTTTATTAGGTGATTCATAGATATGTGTCTCTGAGTAATGCAGCACGAGTTCTTTTAGGAATATTCAAGAATTTTTAGTCAATTTTTAAAATTGAAGCATAATAGCATTGTGAGTTGATTTATAGATGTTCAATTGAGTATTTATTAGTAGAGAAACCCTAATCTTGTTATTTATTATTTTTTGTGGAAGCATAATTTTATATTTTTTGCTACTGTAAGATTTCGGAGTTTTTGGCTTTATGACGTTACTAAATATAAATAAATGTGCAGCTATACAGGGAGCATAACCAATGCCTCTCTTCGACAAATAATAGAGCAATACAAGCCCTAGATCAAGCAGTGGACATTGTTAAGACTCAACAGGACGTCTGATCTTAACGGCAGCCGAGGCAGCGTGACGAAACGTTCGCGGACGTAATTGGGTAGAAAACACTTTTTAGCAAAACGTGAGTCCAAGCCTGGGATCGCAGGAATCGTTTTCTCCCTGCCGAAATTAACAGGATCTAATGGCTGACAGAAGAGGTAAACGCTATTGTCGACGTCTCGAAAGAATAACAAATTTTTACTTCCTTTCTCCAGGCTCTTTTGTTTGCTTTTTTTTTTTTAAAGAGAAATTCGTTATTCACCGTTGCGGAAAACGAGGCGAATTAATACGATATAATTCTGCGCGCTTCGATGGGTGATATGTAAGTATTTCTAATTTTACAAAATGTTTTAAAATGCTTTACCAATTTCCAAATATGCGCTCTATGATTTTAAAATATCTTCGTTCTTTGTGCGAACCAAAAAAGCTAAAGAAACATTTTAAATATCTACTTGGGATAAAACTACTGTTCGTGAAAATTACTTTTATTGATAAGGGAAGGGCTTCTAATTCCATCTACAGAGTTTTAGCTGTACCTTGAATAATTTAAATGTTATACCTATATATATATATATATATATATATATATATATATATATATATATATATATATGCGAAAAGGCCAATAATGATTGCTAATATTTTCCACAACGCGAATAGAATTTAGCGTGTGAAAGTAAAACATATACTTTATAACTAAATAAATAAAAACCACTAGCCACAATACAAAAATCTTTGTTACAATCACTTATGCACATTTCGATTACATAGTAATTATCGTGGTTAGTGGTTTTTATTTATTTATTTAAAAAATTAGTCCACACTGATCAAAATATTTTTTAGTGAAACATATACTAGCCGAATTTATGGAATATTATATAGTCCTTTATAAGCAAAAATAATAGTATTGACCAGATTTTTTACAATTATTTATGTATGTAGTTTTATCATAGTATGAAATGTAGATACTATTTATCCAGCTTAAATTTACGTAATTAACTCACCTAATTCTCGCAATTAACTTACCTATCTTTATCTATAAAAATCTCGCTTTGTCTTATTTGAGCAAGATTTAATTTTAAACTTGCAGAACCTCTGGCTATTTACATCCCAAAAGTAGATGGTTTAAATTCTTCAGAATTCCCAATAGAGTTAATAATTACCCTATTATTTTGGGCTGCGGTAGGGATAGGCAAATGTTTTCCGAACAATACAATAAATTGTAAAATGAAACTTGGCTGGTAACTTTAAACGAATGTTTAGATAATAGTTATTCTCTATTATTAGATAATACATGTAATAATCGTATGTGGGAATTAAGCTTTATAATGAATAGTACATGCTCCCTCAGTCAGTCAGTATGTCTGTCTGTCTGTCTGTCTGTCTGTCTGTCTCTGTCTCTCTCTCTCTCTCTCTCTCTCTCTCTCTCTCTCTCTCTCTCTCTCTCTCTCTCTCTCTCTCTCTCTCTCTCTCTCTCTCTCTCTCTCTACCTATCTCAATCTCTATCTCTCTCCCCTCTCTCTCTCTCACTCGTGTGTGTGTGTGTGTTTGTGTGTGTGTGTGTGTGTGTCTGTTTGTGTGTGTGTGTTTGTGTGTGTGTGTGTGTGTGTGTGTGTGTGTGTGTGTGTGTGTGTGTGTGTGTGTGTGTGTGTGTGTGTGTGTGTGTGTGTGTATGAGAGAGAGAGAGAGAGAAGAGAGCGAGAGTGTCTGTGTGTTGTATGTTTTGCGTGCATGTATGAGAGAGTGTGTGTGTGTGTGTGTGTGTGTGTGTGTGTGTTTGTGTGTGTGTGTGTGTGTCTGTGTGTCTAAAAAGGTCTCCCTCTAGTAGATTATTTAGACATACGAGTATAAGTATAAATAAACTGGAAGCGAGCCTGACGTAAAAAAATTAATTAGCTGGAGTATAAATACACTGAGAGAAGCAGTGAATGAGAGAAACTTCACGACAGAAGACAGATTACATTAAAATCATATGTTGTCCCAATACAAGGCCAAATACAAAGTCGTGCTTGAGTTCGGATAAAGTTTGTTTTGCTATAAAAACTTTCCCCTGAGCAGAAGTCTATCAAGCAGTTCAACTCTTCATGAAGTAAGAAACCAGAATGATATAGTTCTGAAATTTGATTTCTACTTTATTGGAAATAAACCGATTTATTTACTTTGACATATATTTATGTGTATATCCGCATATATAACAAAATTAAAAGTTTTTCTTTCTTTCCACTCTTCAAATAAACTCCCATTTTATTGTAAGGCACATCTCAAAGCTCGGTATTGAAAGCTTTCTGTTACAAAAGTCAAACAATGTAATACATTATTAAAATTAGAACAAACGTCTGTCATTTATTTGAACTGAGTATTGTGTTTCTTTAGATACTCAACATTTAAAATAAGAACTATGTGCGTTTTCCAGTTGCTTGTACTTTACTTGCATAAGTTAAAGCTGCCTTGATAACATGGCTTAGCAGTGGCGTGTTGCGGGTAACTATTTCAATATGCTAAATGTACGTGTAGAGACCCATAAATAAACTGCAAGTTAATGAGTCCACTTAAACAAAGTGCATAATAAAGTGCACAGTGTGTTACCCCAAGTACAAGAGCCATTTTGAAACATCTTAGATAAATACATAACCGAAAGACAATATTGCATTCAAATTGTCCAAGTAATAAGTAGAAAATAATATGGCCTTCATAAGAAATTAAATACTAGGTATTATTTATATATTTTTAATAATAGGACGAAATTTGAAATTTAATGAATTAAAAATTATATAATTCAAGGATTTGCCTTGTTTCTTCAAAACTGAAAATATAAATTTAATATGGATGAAAACATAAATGTTCCTTGTTTTAACAAATAAAATGTTCATTCATAATATATTTGTAGAAAAGGTTATTTATACTAATAGTATCCACGTAGGTATATTTAAATAGTATATAATAATGTAAATAATAATACTTAATGATTATTATAATATTATTAAATGATATATTATTAATATTACTTATATTTGTTATAATATAATGATAATTATTCACTTTTACATTTAAAATTTACAATACAAAATACAACACGACACCAACAACAAAGATAAACTACAATCACCAGGCGTATACAAATCAAACTGCAAACAAGTGCAGCAAATTCTACATTGGGCAAACAAGTCGCAGCTTTAAACAAAGAGTCGAGGAACACAAACAGAATACCAACTCAATATTTTACAATCACATAAAAGAAACAAGACACAAATACACAGATATTTAACATAACCTAGAAATCTTACACATTAACAAAAAAGGACCACATCTCAATACACTAGAACAGTATGAAATTAACAAATACACAAACACACAAAGAACAAACATAGGTTATTAAACGAACAAACCTAATACAAATCACACATACACTTTGATACTAAGGAAAAACTGTCTTTAAAATCGTCACCGCCTAACCTAACAACAACTCCAAGCGGAAAATTTAGACACTGACATAGATTGCCACTTAGCGATCGAAAACATTCTGTCTCGGTAGGTTTGTATAAATTTACAAAATTTAAAGTTCGGATAGTCATAAACAATGTAAAAGTGACTAATAGGTTTCACCGAGCGTAATGGAATAAGAAATTCAAGATAATAATAATATTATAATTATTATTATATTTTGGAAAAGAGAGAAAATAATATTTTTCTAATTCGACATAAGGTTGTATTAATTATATTAAAGGCATTTATTGGTTATTAAATATAAATATAATTATTACACTGAAATAAATATAGCAAAATATATATAGCCATTAGTAAATTATTATAAGTTTTTAAAAAATAATTGTTTGAACTCAACAACAGTTATAATATATCTTAAATTTTAAAAAAGGAAAAGATACACGTGATTCTATTGAAAGACGTCATTTAGAATAACATAAGATCATCCACGGCACAAAGATGGAACAGCCCAAAGAGAAGGCAATAGAAAATTATGTAAAGGGTGGGTTTATGGAATATAGGAATTAATGAACGGAGGAGGGAATCGAGGATTAATGGAGGGCAGTGATAATTTTCTAAAGGCGATCATTGTAACTCTGCTATTGTTTACGACGGACATGAAAGGATTATACTGTATTTACAATCCTTATACAATACATATATATTTATAAGAAGGATTTACATAAGGACACAAAACCGCCTCCTATAGAGATGGATGGCAACACATGTGAGGCAAACCTACTCTTTAGCGGGGTTTTGAAAGGATGTCTAACCATTACACACACCTGATCAGATCCTTTAAGGAAGCGTCAAGGAGGAACGAAGAGATATCCATTATGGTCCTTTAATGACAAATGTTTCAGGAAATATATATACGTTGTTAAGTTTTCCTTAAAAACATTATTATAAATTTTATAAATGACTATAAAAACGAATCATCCATTTATATCATCTTTTACTGTAAACCTTATAGTAAACCTTATTATTTAATGCCAGCAAGATAGCAGTATTTGCCAATCCTCCAAATTTAGAATATTTCTGGGCGACAAAATTTATGAGCCCTTCCATTTTCTTATTGCAGGTACTACCCAATCCTGAAAATGTAGTACATTCCTGGGCGATAAAATATGCCAGGCCTTCCATTTTCCTAGTGTGGGTACTATCTAATCCTGAAAATGTAGAACGTTCCCAGGTGATAAAATTTGCCAGGCCTTCCATTTTCTTAGTGTGGGTACTATCCAATCCTGAAAATGCAGTACATTCCTGGGCGATAAAATTTGCCAGGCCTTCCATTTTCCTAGTGTGGGTACTATCTAATCCTGAAAATGTAGAACGTTCCCAGGTGATAAAATTTGCCAGGCCTTCCATTTTCTTAGTGTGGGTACTATCCAATCCTGAAAATGTAGAACGTTCCCAGGTGATAAAATTTGCCAGGCCTTCCATTTTCTAGTGTGGGTAATATCCAATCCTGAAAATGTAGAACGTTCCCAGGTGATAAAATTTGCCAGGCCTTCCATTTTCTAGTGTGGGTACTATCCAATCCTGAAAATGTAGAACGTTCCCAGGTGATAAAATTTGCCAGGCCTTCCATTTTCTTAGTGTGGGTACTATCCAATCCTGAAAATGCAGTACATTCCTGGGCGATAAAATTTGCCAGGCCTTCCATTTTCCTAGTGTGGGTACTATCTAATCCTGAAAATGTAGAACGTTCCCAGGTGATAAAATTTGCCAGGCCTTCCATTTTCTTAGTGTGGGTACTATCCAATCCTGAAAATGTAGAACGTTCCCAGGTGATAAAATTTGCCAGGCCTTCCATTTTCTAGTGTGGGTAATATCCAATCCTGAAAATGTAGAACGTTCCCAGGTGATAAAATTTGCCAGGCCTTCCATTTTCTTAGTGTGGGTACTATCCAATCCTGAAAATGTAGAACGTTCCCAGGTGATAAAATTTGCCAGGCCTTCCATTTTCTAGTGTGGGTAATATCCAATCCTGAAAATGTAGAACATTCCTGAACGACAAAATTTGCTAGGCCTTCCATTTTCTTAGTTTGGTTAATATCCAATCCTGAAAATGTAAAACATTCCTGGGCGACAAAATTTTCCAGGTCTTCCATTTTCTTATGACACTAATAAAGATAGTGTTTCCACCAGCGATCACAGAAATAACTGTTGATTCTGTGCACCCTGGTTTACACTGCCTTATTGCACACATCTCCGAAGAAGGACAACTCAGAGCCTAAAAAGGATTGCACTGTTCGTAAAACAATCGTTTGATGGAAATCAATGTATTTTTAATCATTTAACGTTTGTTTTAGTTTAATACTACGTTTTGTGAAATTGAAGCAACTAGAAGCTCGATTTGTAGTCGGAGCGACAGCTTTTGTTGCTCGGGGTTCACCTCCTGCTCTACCAAATAACTGTGTTTGTTATCAGAAGGTATTAAGCTAAGTTCAAAGCCTGGCACAAAGTTGCCGCTACATGGGAATCCGTTAAGCCTATAATGCCTAACGTAATGTGTGTTGTAATACTGCTTTAATCAACTGCCTGGAAATATTTATGGAGCTAACGGAATTGCCTGCGCTGGGTGGTGGGTATAAAGTGTTAGTGAATTTTTAAATTGCGACGCTTCAGCTCCTTCTAGAATGGTTCTTCTTAAACTAGATTGTGAAACTACTAAAACAAAAATTAATCAGTGTATTTTATCGAATTAAACGACGCTCTGTCTATAACAACCCTTTGTAACAGTGGCGGATTGAAAAATACTTTGGAGAGGGCTGGCAAGGGAAGGGAGGAAAAGGGTTCCGCCGCCTGGAAAATATTTAGGAATTATGGTAGCTATAGTGTAAACTATAATGGTCTTCTATCTGAGAGAAATGGTTATATTAAACACTCATTAATCAGTCTCATTTAACATAAATTTAAAATACAAACTACCTATCTATTACATTGTGAGCGGTCGTGTTTATTAATGATTAAAATATAGTATTATTGTGATAAATATGGGTTTGTAAACATATCCTACTAATTATTATGTATATATAAACCCTAGACGAATATAAACAACGGAAATGGCATTTCAGTTTACATTTATAGTGTTATTTTATAGTTTAAAAATGTTGACTCTTCCATATTTTGGGAAGGGCTTGAGCCCCAAAGCCCCCTTCTTAAATCCACCACTGCTTTGTAAGAGCGTTGAAATTTAAAATTATATATTTACATAAACCATTTTAGGTTGTTATATTTTATTTTTATTCTGTGTCTTCATGGATGCATTTTAGTCTGTTTTGAAGTTCCCAAACGTGAGTTTTTTTTAGGTATTCAGTAACACAATAAAATCTCGAATGCACCCTAACCACGAACAATTATAATAAAACGATTAGAACTTTGGTTTGTTGGTTAATAAAAAGAATAAATTATATTGCATCAAGATAGTCTTCTACCAAGAAAAACAGTTAAACTCAAGTTTATAAATTATGTTATCTATCAATATAACTATTCATGTTTATTTAGGAACCACAATTAAGTGAGAATACTGTTGGCAATCGAGTAAAAGTTTTTATTTTTTAATGCAAAGTTTCGGCAACTATTCGTTGCCCTTATCAAGCCTGAAAAGAATATGACCTTTCTTTTAATTACAGACAAAATACTAGTACACTCATTACAATAACTTAAACTTTTAAGAGCTCAATGAAATTTAGACAAAGCAATAATGGAATGAGCCATCAAATCAGTGAGTCATAAAATCATCTAAAAATTTTAAAACAGTAACAAGAGTAAGTGAACAACAATATTTACGTATAAAACACACGCAAAAATATAAAATAATACAAAACAAACAGCAATAAGATAAAAAAAACATACAAATTACCGCCAATAAAACAATATTAGTTCAGAGACATATAGAATCGGTTTCTCATAAGCTTACGCATGTTCGTATGTAATACTTCTCGCCCATAAATTTGCACAAATATGAAAAATATTTTCCGTAGCTTTGATTGTATTTAAATATGAGGCCTGAACTGACGTCATACCACCCCTGTATTTTTAAAATATGCCGTAACTATCCCCTGTACTAAACTCGTACTTGTACGACATTGTAACTAGTTAATAACAACTACTGTTATTTTTTTAAAGTCAATTCCAACTTAAATTAACAAAGAAAATTTGTATTTTAGTTTTTTTTAAATTTTATAATTACAATTATTATAAATATGTATACACATATCTCATAATATTAGTATTAAGTGGCAAAATAGAAAACGAATTTCCTTGTAATTTTCCATTTTTCTTTCTATGTTGGATGTTACACTATTTTTTTTTTTTGCATTATTCCTTTTATATATATATATTTTTTCGTCGCTTCCATTGTGATATAATTTCTTTTCGTTTTCATTTCGCATCGTCAGTTTGTGAAGCAAGGTTCGATACCGTTATTGCAGTTTGCTTATTTTATTATTTTCATTCGTTTTTAATCCTAGAGCATTATTTATGATATTGCGCAGTAGCCATAGCTACAATACCTGGAGTTTCGCTACAATACCTTTATGCAATAGAGGTTTCGACGACAACTGGGGCAGAAGGAAAATTCACAATCATCATTGAGAAGCTATGGGTTCAGTACTTTGCCACCAGTAAAGTTAGCTCAGCACAACAAACGCCAGGCTTCGAACACACTCAGTTCGAATCCTACCTAGTACCCCCACATTTTTATAATTTAATTATTGAATAAATATTTAAAAAAACTGAATTTACATCTATTTTCATCGACTATAGATTTTAAAAAATGTATTTCAACTTGATTGGATGAATAAAAACGTATTAATTAACGACTGAAAGTTTGTACAGGAGAGTGTGAGGAAAGAGAAGGAATTGAAAAATATACTGTGCAAGCTGTATTGACTGTTGATGTTATGGATCTGCCATCAGTTGCCAACAACTAATCTTCACAAGAATTGTATAACCTAATGTTGTACTTGTGTATAAACTGTAACGATTTCAGACTAAGGAACAGAATTATAGCGATTGCAAAATATTTTATTTACAATAAAATTTGATAACATTACTAAACTTTTAAAGATATTTGTTAGTCTAGTAATCTGGAAATTAGTAATTAGTACTGCCAGTTCGCTAGCGGTCTCTAACGGAAAGTAAGAAAAATAACCATCAGCTGTGCCCATAGTTGGAGGTTTAATAAGTTATAATGTTACACACGAGAACACAAGGTGGAAGGGATTTTTTATAATAGCGCTGTAAATAAGAAAATTTGAATTAATTCACACCTTATACATAACACCAGTATATTTCACTAGCACTAGGATCTATTCCGGCTCACAGTGCAGGATGAAATTTATGTCTGAAAAGCAATAAACCGCCCAGTCAAAGTACCCGAGAAAATATAAGTTATGTCCTTGAAATGGTATGTATTAAAGTGAATAAAAAATTAGATGAGGCCCAGATTAGAGCCTATTGTGCATCATTTAGTGTAGAGGGCGTCCTTAGTGCAGGTAGGGCGGGGTACACAATTTATTGCCGCGCTCCCCCTTCGGGCCTGTCATTACTAGCCTCGTAGTGCGTGACTCGACTGGCCGATTATTATTTACGCTTTCGTCGACAAAAAAATACGAACAGTAGCTCTTTAAAAATTATAGAAATAATGTTTGTAGCCCGGGCAGCGAGCAACCGGTTTCTTTCTCTGCGGAACTGGTTTCCAGCCTGAGATTACATCTGGACCGGTCTGGACTGGACGGTGTTGTGTGGAACATCGTACGAGAGCCATTCATTTAAGGAGTCAATTGTTCGCGTAACCGGTTGCTTTGGATGTCTTGTTACTTTTCGGTTCAATCAAACTGATGTTTAACATCACTGTCCTATTCCAATGTGAGATGACGTTCTGATTCCAGCTTCGAAAGCGTCACGTACCCTTCACCAACAAGTTACGTAATGAGAGCACTTATGTAAAGGGTGTTTGTTCTCAATCAGTTGGAAGGGTTTGGATAAAACAAGGAAATATACTTTGAAAACAAACTGTTAAAATTAAGATCTAAAATGTCACCATTGACATAATTCAAGCAATGTCAAGGTAAGACGAGTTTCTTTTCAGAGAATAATTAAAATATATAGAAATTTTATTTTAAAAATATTTTGTAATTTATTCACTTGGATAGAAATCCAGACAATATACATTAAATAAGTCTGTAAATTAATTAAAAGGAAAATTGTAAAAGCAATGTGTGCTCACCACCATTGAGGCAAAATAAACAGTAGCCTATCATAACTGTTGTAATGATATGATTTCCTTTTATATTATTTACATAGTTTTCTCTGCAATAGTTAGCACCTGGTCTGCAAAACCTAACCTCAAATGAAACACGTCAACACGAATGAACGTCAACAATCAAAAGTCGGAACAGCTGATCGAGAAGGCAACTACAGCTAATCATGATTCAGAACTGTTTATTTTGACGCATACGGTTATTTCTAGAAACATAGATGACTTGGAAATGACTTTAAACCAGAACAAAAAAATATGTAAAAAGGTTCCCAAACAAAAAAATGGAACAAATAAACCGGTAGAACAGAAAAAAGTGTGGTTAAAAAAAAGTGTAATACTATTGTTAAAACGTTAATTTTGCTGTCAATGATAGTTGGAACTCTTTTAATGCGAAAGTTTGTAATGTAACGACTTGCATGAACTTATAACTACAGTATTTTTTTTTAAATCTAAGCCAATCTGCAAACAACCACTGGCGTAGCTGGCTGTTGCAATTGGTTTAAAAGGGCGCAGTTGTAAGTAAATTAGCGCGTGAACCCTTTTTTTTAAGTAAACTTCCTACTAATTGTCTTCTGTATGTTTATACTGAAATGATTAAAATGACAAATTTTTTATTTTGTGACTAGCATTAAAGTACAATTAGGCTTGAGAGATTGATTACAAGGTTACAGAGAACGACTTGGTAATTATATTTCATGTAACCCAAAGTTAGAACTTCTCGCGTGCATTGCTTGGAACCCTAAGGCAACTGCACGGCATTGCCAACGCACCTCACACCGTACCCCTGTGTAAGGCTAAATAGCTAAAACGTTTAAAAGAATTATGAAGGTCGACAGGTTAACTTCTTTAAGTATAGCTCGCCACTTTATACACATTTACATGAACTTATCAGTACAATAACAGCTAATGTACTTCTTCCAAAAGCAAACATTTATTAATAACAAGGAATTCGTGAACTATGAGCAAGAGGGACCGGCGTAAATCCAGCAAATTTATTGTTTGGTCCACTCAAGGTCGAAGGCAAGGCTGGTTCCTCCCTTAAGAACCGACGTACATCTCTCGTATTCTGGAATGTAACAGCCTTTCACAAGCGTAATTGGTACAAATAATTTTAAGATAATACAGTAAAAAATGGCGATTTTTCAGCCATGAGTAACTTTATCCAGCAAGCGTAGAAAATATATAACAAGACAGAAAAAGGGAGAGTATTTGGATGAGACGATGATGCTAAACACAGTATTGCTGATTCGACTGCGATAAAACTCAGTAAATTGCACAGCTCGTGCTCTCGGTTGTTTTGAGTTTAATTCAATTTCGGCTTTTCTCGTGCGTCTTGAACGTGCTGAGATAAAGGCCGCACTGTGGACTTGATTGAAATCCAGTATCGCATAATCCACGCGCTTCGAGATGTTCCCATTTTCAACAAAGAACATTCTTCATAAATAAATTCTGTTCAAAACTTAACGCACTTCCAGTGATCTTTGCTGAATTTTAATATAAGGGCCTGATGCGTTTAGTTACACATAAACTGCTATAATGTTTTCGTATGGGCTCAAATTAGTTAACGACTTTTGAAATAATTATAACGTTTTCAATTCAAACACGTTAAATACTCACTTAAATTTAAATTAGTTTAAAAAATATTAAGTTAACATCATTAGTCAGGACAATATTGAGTTCACTGCTGAGCAACAGTGTTCTGACTCTCCTACACACTCCTTTCCTGGGCACGACTGATTCAGTTGTGACTTAGGCTACAGTCGACTATGTAGTTAGCTGTCTACAGTGACTCCTTTTATCATCTATAGGTCTCCTTTCCCTCTTAACGGTCTACTCTGACTCCTTTTATCCTCTATAGGTCTCCTTTCCCTCTTAACGGTCTACTCTGACTCCTTTTAACCTCTCTAGGTCTCCTTTCCATCCTAAAGGTCTACTATGACTCCTTTTATCCTCTCCAGGTCTCCTTTCCATCATACCGCTGACTCGTTTTTCCTAACTAGCGGTTCATTAAGTCGCTCGCTTTGTCCATCTGTTGCCCGACAACCGGGGTATGTATCTCACCCGTCTATTTACTCTCTGCAATCGGCTTGACATAAAATGACATGTCTTTCATGCGCGATCTCCGCCTGCGTATGATAATCTATTTTCTTTCTACTTACTCATAAAAATGTTACCCCCTTTACATCAGCGACACTCTTACTTTTGCTGACTTTTTTGTTAGTGTCAACTTTTCACTAAAGTCTTACTGTACATTACATGCGGATCATAAATTTAAATATTCATAATATCGACAAGTGTCTTTCAGCTTCACAACAATAATCAGGGCTTATCAAAATCACCCAGTAGCCTACTAGTCATTTGGGCTTTTTAATTTATCTGCCTTTATTGTTTAACTTAATAACTCATGGCCTAGATATTTGTATCCATTGATTCTTTGAACGTTAACTTGGCTACTGTTATATCTGTAATAACGAGTAAATTTGTTTGTTTTTTTGTTTGTGTTTATTTGAGACCTAAACCTTGCACGCTGCCTACAATACTCCATTACTTTAGATGCACAATCCACTACTAATTTTAAATAGTTTTGGGTATACAGTTTCTCCCTATTTGATCCTCTCTTTTTGTTTTACAGGAATGTATTTATTAACTGATACACTTTTACGCCGAGGCATGTTAACTAATGGATCCCGAGCCGTGTAAACATCACTGGCAATGAAAAGGTTGGTCAACTAGACAAGCAGGGAACAAGCCTACCTCAGCAACTGAGTTCACTACAGTCTTTCAGGTCCCTAATAAAGGATGTCCACCAAAACATGGAATTACGTTCTATTGAGGGAACTCTCATCAGGAAAAAGGTGGGAAAGTCTTGTGACTAGGGGACCTATTGACTACAACTTGCCCAGAGCTGTTAGCGTTGCAGCTTTCAGATTGAAGACCTGTCATAATTACCTTGCTGCGCACCTCCACCGCATTCATGTGCTACCGACCCCGGAGTGTCTGCTGTGTGGTGGTGAACTTATGGATGCCGAACACCTTAATGATTGCACAGCCCTGGACCGGGCCCAGGATTACTGCAGTCCCACCTTCAGGGATGCCCATCTCTACTGGTCAGCGCGTTGCCAAATGGCTCAACTGCCAAGGGTGGGCGTTTGCTAGTAAGTAAAAACGTAAGTACTTTTTCGTCGAGGAATTGCACATTTATGCACTTTTTTCGTCACGTCTCTAATCTGGACACGGTCGAAATGGGCCCACGGTCAAAACATCCCCAGACATTCGTTTTTATTTTAATGTACGATAGAATTAAAAACTAAAACATAATGGAAGCAAATAAATACAATAAAACTTTACTAAAACATAAAAAAATATAAAATCCATTAAAAATATTGTACTTTCATATTTTAATTATTATTTATACTTACGAATAATCCTACTCAATAACGTAGAGCTCGCCAGGTCAAGCGAGCATCTCAGTCTTTGTTAGCCCTATAACGGTGACATGCTGAACCGTTCCAATAGCCCCTGGCAATGGTGTGGCCAAGGGGTTTTATCATTTTGTGCGCATATAACATACAATATGATTACACGACTATTTATATTGATATAAAAAGGAGATGTTTCAATCGTCTAAAATAGACGTTTGAATGTATTTAAAGCTAACATTGATGCAATCATTTCATTTTGTAGGTCATGATTGTAGAGGTATGTGCCGAATTTGACACTACCTCCGAACTGACCATGGGCCCAATTCAACCGTCTTTTTACGACCCTACAGACCGTGGGCCCAATTCGATATCACCCTCGAATCTAACCGTTTTTTTTTTTTTGGAGGGCTGCAGTATCTCTTTTGATTCTATTGTATTGAAAGGCTTTTGGAAATCAATAAAGTCTAATACTAAAGGTCTATTGTGCTGCATTGGGTTTTTCATAAAGACTTCTACAGTATGCAGATCCAAATCCTTCGTTTCAAATGTTTTCAGCGGTGAGTTAAAAAATCTTTTATTTTGTTAAAACTACTGTTGCCTTTCTAGCCGTTTATCCACTATTTTTATGAACAGTTTATATATATATATATATATATATATATATATATATATATATATATATATATATAATAGTAATCTGGTAAATACTTCTCAATAAGAACCATTTTACGCAAAATGAATTTAGTCTTTTATGTACTGTTGTTTTATGTTTTTAAAAAAAAAGGGTTTTCACCCTTCTTTATCAAAAACTGTAGTTTTTACTTTGTTACGCTGTTCTGAAATTATGCTTCTTTAAAGGCAGAAATTAGATCGTCCTAACTTGAATGGTAATTAAGTTTTATAAAAGTTTTACTACGCCTGCTTTAAAGGCTTTCATCTTGAACTGAACTTCTCCATGAATTTCTTCAAGGATTTTATTCATTTCTTTGAATGCAGCCTTTGGCAGTCTAGTTTTGGGGTTTTATTTAATTTTCAGTAGAAATCTTCGGTTACTTTTCGTTTTTTCTGATATTCATTTTACTTTTACAACAGTTGTCTATACTTTTATACATTTAATTTTTTCTACTCACTTATTTGCTCTTCACTTTTGTACTTTTGGTATTTTTTATTGTTAGTTTGGTTATTGGCGAATTTTGTTCATGGAGTTACTGCTTTGCAATAATTTAATTGAATTGTCAAGTTTCAACGAGAAGTTTCCACTGACATTTCTCTTTTATTCTTTCTTTTGTCAATTAATTCTTTTGCATTTTTTTTATTAACATTTCTTTTTTTCTATTATTTGTAGGTTAAAAACATATTTCTTGTGTTTTCTTTTTATTTTTGTAACACTATCGTTTAACTTTCAAAATATTCTCGGTGTTATTCATTCAATGCTTTCGATGCCATTTCATTGCTTATTATGAATGAAGTACAGGGCCCAAAAAGCTTGGCATAGGTTGAAGTATCTGTAATAACTTGGCATAGGTTGTGCCCAGACAGTGTGTCATGTACTCTAATCTTTGTATAATGCTTTTTACACTTTTGATATTCTCCCATTACTTCTACGTATGAGGAAAACCTCATTTGTTCGTCCCTTTACCGTAATTTGAATGATTTATCATAACCATGACAGAATATTTTGTGTTTTTATTTTACATAAATTAGTTCTTCTTCCCTTCCATCAAATACCTCACCAAATTTCACTAATTCTACTTCACATGTTTTAACAATTTTTCTAGTTTTATTAGGTTGCTCATAGAATTCTAACATTACTAATAAATAATGATGTTACACCATTTGATATTTGATTTGTCTTGGGCAAAATTTTATTTCTCACAGAATACCTGAGTTTATAAGCCCTAAGATACATTAGGTAATTTCCCTCTGTTTTAATAGTTGACACTTGAGGGGATTTCTGCAATTACAACGCCTGTGTAAAGTACTGGTGAATAGCCTATTGTTCAGCCACACCTAACATGGACTCGGGCGGTATTTGAAGCCGCTTACTATGGATCAGTCCTATGCTTTGGTCTGGCTTGGCTATATCATTTCCCTGATACAACACATCTAACCGGCATCCCTCATTATTTGTGGCTATAGTAAATACGCCTTTCGGCTTTCTCCATCGTTAAATTTGATATAAACCTAAATATCTTTAAATTAAAAATTCTTTGCCAAGAACTCGATACCATTCCCATAAAGCATAGATTCATAACTTATAAATGTGTTAAAATTTTAAAGCAAATTTAAAATTCTAAAATACCGGGAGTATAGGTTTCACTATGTACAAACAAAACAATTTTTATAACATTCTTAACACGTTATAGGTTTTATGATATATTAATGCTAATAAAGTTGTTTAAAGGGGATGATAGACAAGTTTTGGGATTTAATATCAACTTTATAGTGTTAGGGGGAGGACGCGAAACTGGAGCACATAGCTCCTTTTCTTCTCAGAATTTCCTCACATTTTATGACAACTTCTTGTCAATCCTCTCTGCCTGGTATATTATTCCCTCTGTTTAGGGCTTTTACCACTAGCAATGTGTTTTGTAATAATTGAATTCGCCTACAATGACGGTTGGAGTTAAACATTCATTAGGATGCCTAATTGAAGATATTTTGACTGGTTTATTTTAATACAGCTGTCTCGCTATCAAAAGATATTTCAATTTAAACACTTTCATAATTTACCAATAAAAATCTGAGAAACCCCAATTTATCTGCTCGTCTTTGAGTATTTCCACTAACTTATATCTACCTCTTTTCAAATTCTTACTATTACCTATTACTAATATAGCAATTGGCAAATTTATTAAATTTTGTAATACATGTATAATTATTTATATGTTTATATTATATTATTATATACATATGTGAATTATTAATATTATGTAATGGTATAATATTATAATGTAATATACAATACTTTTGTATATTTATATTAATATACTGTGTATTTAAACATATATATATAATATGTCTGTGTGTGTGTATGTATGTGTGTGTGTGTGTGTGTGTGTGTGTGTGTGTGTGTGTGTGTGTGTGTGTGTGTGTGTATGTGTGTATTTGTGTGTGTGTGTGTGTGTGTGTGTGTGTGTGTGTGTGCGTGTGTGTATGTGTGTGTGTGTGTGTGTGTGTGTGTGTGTGTGTGTGTGTGTGTGTGTGTGTGTGTGTGTGTGTGTGTGTGTGTGTGTGTGTGTGTGTGCGTGCGTGTGTGTGTGTGTGTGTGTGTGTGAGTGAGTGCGCGCGCGCGTGTGTGTGTGTGTGTGTGTGTGTGTGTTTGTGTGTGTGTGTGTGTGTGTGTGTGTGTGTTTGAGTGTGTGCGTGTGTGTATGTGTGTGTGCGCGCGCGCGCGTGTGTGTGTGTGTGTGTGTGTGTGTGTGTGTGTGTGCGCGCGCGCGCGTGTGTGTGTGTGTGTGTGTATGTGTGTGTGTGTGAGTGCGTGTGCGTGTGCGTGTGTACGCGTGTGTGTGTGTGTGTGTGTGTGTGTGTGTGTCTGTGTGTGTCTGTGTGTGTGTGTGTGTGTGTGTATGTTTGTGTGTGTGTGTGTGTCTGTGTTTGTGTGTGTGTGTGTGTGTGTGTGTGTGTGTGTGTGTGTGTGAGTGCGTGTGCGTGTGAGTGTGAGTGTGCGTGTGCGTGTTAAATTTAAAGGGACATTTGGTTTAATCTTTGTTGCTCTTACACCCTTAGCCACTTAAACTAGTAGATTATTCTCGTAGTTGATAGTCTTTGATTTAGATTTAGTATCTTTCCGCTCTGAACAGCCTTAAATGGAACGTCAAGTTTTAGCATCAAATACAAGATATTGTCGAACGTGTATAACAACTGTCAAAAAGTATCTATCTTCCAGGTAAAAAACTTAACTAAAGTTCACTATAACTGGTAAAAGCATGGACAACTATTGGAGCTTAAAAAAAGTTTTTCAAATGGTTTGTACAAATTCTTCCTTCCTATTTGTATAACGAATTTGATTTGTCGAATTTTTTTTCTGGCTTCGAGACTCACAATTTGATTATTTTATAAATTTTATTTCATTTAGATTGAATAGCGTTAAAATATGTTGAATTTTTAATGTCATATTTAGACTAAAATTTCATTTTATATCAGTATTCCTACATAGATTCTAAAATTCAACAATATATGCAGCTTTTTACTAAAGCAAATCGTTCTATAAATGCAGGTGACAAACATTACATTTTAAAGAATTTGTAAAATTTTGTAATGAAACAAAATCCAAGTGCTGTCATGAGATAAATAGACAAAAGAAAACAAATTCTATGTTTAACAGAAAACTTAGAACTACCGACAGGTTTGACACATACTTGTGAAATCGCAAAATGAGTAGTTATATGGATTTTACGATCAATACATTTTAAAGGGTTTAAAATATTTATAGTTTTAAAAAAGATAGTCATTGAATAAAACGACCTATCTAGCCAAACACACAGAGATGTGTTTTTATACAAACAGCTGTGTGTTTTACTTACGGGAATGTTCAACCTGTTCCCAAAACCATGGACAGCTGATGGGAGGCTGTAATATTTGCATATTTGAAGGGTTCACGCAACCACTTGTCATCACAACAATAGGTAAAGTTTACCGTTGCACCATAACTGCTGCGGCATTTTCCCACCATGATTACACCACTTGAGGCTTTTCAAGGAGATAGTTTATTAAATACGGTCAGAGCTTTGTAAATAAAAGGTGTTTGTGATTACCTTTTATCGGGTTGTGCCAAATTTTTGAAACCACGTGTGGTAAATAATGTTTCATGTCATAGAAGTTATTTTGATAAAGAGGTTTGATAAGATATTTAACCAGGGTAGGATATTTAACCGGGTAAAATATAACGTTAAGATAACCAAACATAAATAAATTAAATCTCTAAACCACAAATGACTTTTTCCTCAGAGGTAATTTACAATAAAGGTATAAAGTTTATAAAGTTAAACATTACTCCACAGTGGTTTTATACAGTTATTGTAAAACCAAAACCTACGACTTCAAAGCTTGATATGCCTACAATGAACTTAAGCGATGTAGATTCCTTCGTATTATATATAAATATCGTTATACATTTAGCATTAAAGTTTTAAAACTCCAATATTTCACATTGTTGAACCAGGGAAGATTTTCCATTTTTTCTCCTGGTGTTAAAAGTTAATTCTGTAAAATCAGATACCCTATAATACAATTTCCAATAAATTTCTTTTATGATCAGCAAAAAATTGTTTATGAACACTAACAGAAATAACACAATGCAACATGTTAGATTCAAAAACCTAACAAAGATATAGCATCCATTTACCCTTCTAAAGGAAGGCCAAAATTGTTTCTATGAGGCAGGATTGACAAGAGTCATTTTAATTTTTTTCAGCTTTTCAGAAAACCGAAAATTTGAACACATTACGTAAACGTATTGTAATTTTAACATATACCTGTATTATACTCTTAAATGCTATGTCAAAAATGTCACTCTAAATAGAAGTAAGAATGCGTTAACACAGTTCTGTGCAGTATCTTTAGGGTGTACTTGGGCCCAATGGTCTTTTATACACCTGCATCCTTTGCAAGATTACTATGCAGTATGCACCTCGCCCTTGTAACCGTGGGGCTGATGGAGCATTAGAATCTACTCCGTGTCAGCCAGCGCCCATTAATCCGGTAAATCATAAGAAGCATCTGACGGCTTAAAACATGGGTGTCGGATTAATCGGATACCCCTGAATTATGGAGATGCACTTTTCTGACATTGAGGAGGCTTTTAATTATTACTCCCACCATCGAGCCTGTAGATGGGCGAATACGATGTTGAGGTCAGACGTGTTTGAGATGACATCAGTTACTAGATGGTTCAGAGGGAGGTGTTCTATACCTTGTCCATTGGTCGATGAGCTGCTTCATTGTTACTAAATATTTATCGTTTTTTAAATTCCTTCTATTAGTTCACATTCTCTCTATATAGACCTTTGCAACATTGTTTTCTTGTATTCACAGATCATTTTCACTATATGTAGTTGAACAAGAATCTTACTTGGTATTTATGGGAGTTAACTTTCAAAGATTGATAGTATCTTCATAGTCGAGCCTCAATAGACGATGAAGATACTATCAATCTTTGATTAATCGACCATGATTAATCACACAAACTATAAAAACACACGACCCCAACGGACGATATGTTGACGATGGATTTTACACCTCACAAAATAAAGCAATAAATAATAATATCATCCTAAATGGAATCAACAACGTACACCCTAAATAAATTAAAACAACCTAGAATCGAACTACAAACAACAACAAAATGTGCCACATTTACATACACAGGAATAGTTAAAACACTAAAAAATAATAATATTAATATAGCTTACAAACACAGGAAACATAATCAATAAAATAAACCAACCGGGAAAAATATGTCCCACACTTAGTAACGGAATATACAAAATCGAATGCCCAGACTGTAATAAAATATACATAGGCCAAACAAAAAGAAATTAAAAGACAGATATCAAAAACACCTCGATGCATACATCAAACCTGAAATTTATAACTCAAACTTAACTACACATGCCATCAAAAACAAACACACATTCCCCACATTAGAAAAAGTACACCTAATAAAAAAAAGTACAAAAAGGCCTCAAAATGACTTTTTTCTAGGAACAACTACAAATTTATAAACATAAAAATAATACCATAAACGAAAAAATACAAATAAAATCATAAAACGATAAATTATTCAACCTAATAGACAAAACTAAACCCAAGACAAACTTAAAAAACTCCCACAGTGCAGTGAATCCGAAAATAGAACAATAACGCTACACCACACCTTGTGACAACGGAAATTCCACACAACTCGCAGTCTACTACAACCCCCGATCAGTGATGCTTGATGATGGAGATACTACCAATCTTTGAAAGTTAACTCGCATGAATACCAAGTAAGATTCTTGTTTAAGAACATATAGGGAAAGTGATATATATATATATATATATATATATATATATATATATATATATATATATATATATATATATATATATTATAACATAAAGTACGAGGCTTTAGATTGAATTAAGCTAGTTGCAAAATAAATCATCTATAATATTTTAGCAAAAAAATACAAATAGTTTTCTGGTGCTGGTAAAGCAGGTACCCAAGGCAGGTCATTATTCTTTCCAGGAAATTTATAAGGGGAGTCCGGCAAATAGACAAAGGTCCAAGATGGGAAATTCCAGCGGCCGATATAGCCTGGGGAATTTTAACCATGTACCGTTAGGTTGAGAAAATTAAGAACTAGGGGAGTTGAAAGAGAGTCTCGGAGCAAGGCAGGCAGGTTGGTGGGGACAAGGATGAAAGTGTAAAGGGAGAATTTTGTTAATTTAAATAGAGATTTTTGATAAGTAAATTTTAGTAAAGTGCTAAGTAAAAGTTTTTTTTTATATAAAGTAAGTTTTTTGTGTCAAGTGTTAGCACGGAAGTGAACAAGCCAGGATTCCAGGGACTCGTCTGAACTATAAGTATATTTAAATTATAAGTGTAGCCAACAGACGTCTATCTTCTAGTTTAACTCAAAATTTTAAATTCATCAAAATTTATAAATATAATTCTATTCACCATTTCAAATTTAAAGCAAAGTTCCCATAATAGCGACCCCGAGAGCAAGAATATAATTTTACTACTGTTTTTTTGTTATTCTAATTGAATCTAAAGCCTCAGAAGTCAACCCTTATTATTGTAGTTTAGTTAAGACATCCAGCCTGTCACTGTACTATATTAATATAAATTAGGAATAATGTGTAGAATTAATTGTAAAGAATAAATGCAAGTGATGGTAAAAATTTTGATAAGATTGTTAGTTCTTTTATAACCTGAAGGTGACTTCAATAGGTAAGGTGAATAAATAACATTTAAAAATAATTTTAATTATAACCAAAGTTAAGTTATAATATGACGCCCAACGTATTGGAAAGTTAAGTTATAATTTGTCGCCCAACTAGTTGGCAAGGTTAAATAGAAATGGTGAATATAAATAAATAAATTAAATCATAAATGTATTAACAAATTTATTAATCTGTTGGCTTGAATAAGAGTGTTAATTAAGGAAATTTAATAAAAAACTGTGAACATTATTAAGACTATAGAACATTATTAGGGAAGAGACTTTAAATCATGAATAAAGTAGATGAAAAAAATTTGGGTGTGGGGACAGAGACAATTGTAGGGACTAGGGTTAACACCGGAATAGATATGCTACAGTTACTGCAATTATTAAGTGCGAAAATGGATCAAAATACACAAGATTTAAGAAAAACCTGTAGTAAATTAGATGAAAAAATGGATCAAACTACACAAGATTTAAAGGAAACTTTAAATAGTAAATTAGATGAATTTAATGACAAATTAGATAAAATAATTAATAAAGATAACGAAATCAATGAAGAAGTTAAAGAAGAAATTAATGATAATTTAGTTAAGAACAATGAAGACTTTAAAGAAGAATTTAATGATGTATTAGTTAAGGACAAGGTACAATTGAATTATGAAAGCTTAGAATTAAACAATAAAATTGATACAACACAAACTAAATTAGCGGACGAGGAATTAAATTGTGAAGATCAACAACAAAAACAAGCGGAAGATTTAAACGTATTTAAAATTAACACGGGACAATGTATTACTGACAACCTTGAGTTAAAAAAGTTGGATTACCACCTTAAACAAAACAAAAATCATTTGACGTCTGTAGAAATTTTAAAGGGACCTATCAACATGATAGAGAACGTCGAACAAAATTTATCGTATGTTCAAGGGATATCAGAGGAAGTAATAATTAAGAAATTCGCACGACCTTTTGACCCAAATGTTACAGCAACTGTAATCACTAGAGGAATAAAAACTAAAAGTGCATTCTTCAACCTAGTTACAGAATTTCACTTTCAACAAAAGGAACACTTTCTGTTAACATCAAACCATAGTCCAGGCCAATTAAGTCAAAGACACGGGATTAGGCAACGGTATGAAATTAATCGTTTTGTGAAGGAATCAAACCAGCCAAGTGTAATTAATGAAAAACCATCAGAGCCAGGTCAAAATTGCTGTAGAAACAAAAATACCCCATTTGAGCGAGGAAAACACCTGCAAGACTCAAGGACAATGATCTCGGAAGGACAGTGTGACCCTTTGTTGAACGTTTGTGGTAAATAACCAAACTCATATAATACTTCTTGTTTTATAAAAATAATAATAATATTAATATCTGTGCTACGAAAAAAAATAATAAACAATGAATAACGAACTTAAATTTAATAAACTGCGCAAAGGGAAAATTAATTAGGAAGTGATAAAATTATTATTTAGCTAAACAAGTCAAATGAATTGTAAAATTTCCACATTTAATTTTAAAGAAAGATTGTTAATTTGTATGTTGTGATTTGTAATTATGGAATAATTGATAAGAGAAATGATCTACACAAAATGTTCTAATATAAATTGGAGAATAATTATTTGTTTATGGTAACTAATGAAATTTGAGGTTAATTGAGAAGGTATAACAGTATTACAATTATAAACCATTTAGGAACGTATGCATATTAATTTTAATTTTTTTTATAAACTAGTAATGCTTTCAATTAAGTTACTGCATCTGTCAGCTATTTTGTAATAGTTTTAAGTGAGACATTGTCAACTAAATTATTTGATCACTAAAACAATGTCACAAAACGGAGTAAATTTAATCTATAATTATAACATTATATTTGCGACACTTTGTTTTGGTTAGTATTAATAATATTTAACAATTGAATTATTTTATTCAGTTTAATAATTAATTATGCAGCATATTGAATGACATGTTTTAAAATTGTAAGATAATGATAATTAATTGTTAGTGATTTTAATATGTAATTTTAGCTAAACGCAATTGCTTGGTTGTTTTATTTAAAATGAATCTTAACCCTGTAAAAAAAAAATACTCGTCTTAAGTAAAAGAAATTAATATTCTCCTTTTTTGGTAATAAACCTTATTAAGTTGGTTATATTTGTATTAGAAATTTAAGATTGGATGAAGAATTTATGCAAATTGTTCTTTATGTCATAGCATTCAATTATGGTAAACAGCAAATTCTTAGAAATTTATGAAGGACCCTACGAAATTAAGAAATGTCTTGGTAATAGCAGTTACCAACTTACTTCCATAATTAATGGTAAACTTAAGGGTAAATTTAATTGTAGAATGTTAAAAAGGTATCACAAACCCATATTAAGTAATTAAATAATTGTATAAAAGATATAGATTTTCATGCATAAATAATTAATGGTTAGGATCATATGATGAACAATGGCATTGTGAACTTTCAGATTTAATTTTAAAGAAAGAGTATTAATTTGTATGATGTGATTGGTAATTATGTAATATTTATAAGTGAAATGTTTTAGGATATAGGAGGTTTAACTATAGTAAAATTTAATGTATTAGAAGTTTAAGATTGGTGAAGAATTTAAAACAAATTATTCTTTGATGACAGCATTCAAATATTGTAAAATTTAAATTTAAGAAATCAAACAAAATTAATTTTAAAATTCTGGGGACTCTATAACATAAAGTACGAGGCTTTAGATTGAATTAAGCTAGTTGCAAAATAAATCATCTATAATATTTTAGCAAAAAAATACAAATAGTTTTCTGGTGCTGGTAAAGCAGGTACCCAAGGCAGGTCATTATTCTTTCCAGGAAATTTATAAGGGGAGTCCGGCAAATAGACAAAGGTCCAAGATGGGAAATTCCAGCGGCCGATATAGCCTGGGGAATTTTAACCATGTACCGTTAGGTTGAGAAAATTAAGAACTAGGGGAGTTGAAAGAGAGTCTCGGAGCAAGGCAGGCAGGTTGGTGGGGACAAGGATGAAAGTGTAAAGGGAGAATTTTGTTAATTTAAATAGAGATTTTTGATAAGTAAATTTTAGTAAAGTGCTAAGTAAAAGTTTTTTTTTATATAAAGTAAGTTTTTTGTGTCAAGTGTTAGCACGGAAGTGAACAAGCCAGGATTCCAGGGACTCGTCTGAACTATAAGTATATTTAAATTATAAGTGTAGCCAACAGACGTCTATCTTCTAGTTTAACTCAAAATTTTAAATTCATCAAAATTTATAAATATAATTCTATTCACCATTTCAAATTTAAAGCAAAGTTCCCATAATAGCGACCCCGAGAGCAAGAATATAATTTTACTACTGTTTTTTTGTTATTCTAATTGAATCTAAAGCCTCAGAAGTCAACCCTTATTATTGTAGTTTAGTTAAGACATCCAGCCTGTCACTGTACTATATTAATATAAATTAGGAATAATGTGTAGAATTAATTGTAAAGAATAAATGCAAGTGATGGTAAAAATTTTGATAAGA
This sequence comes from Prosapia bicincta, assembly GCA_036971475.1. Taxonomy (NCBI): domain Eukaryota; kingdom Metazoa; phylum Arthropoda; class Insecta; order Hemiptera; family Cercopidae; genus Prosapia; species Prosapia bicincta. The sequence continues at coordinate 114,686,235 of JBAIZL010000001.1, read as the reverse complement.
TTGTTAGTTCTTTTATAACCTGAAGGTGACTTCAATAGGTAAGGTGAATAAATAACATTTAAAAATAATTTTAATTATAACCAAAGTTAAGTTATAATATGACGCCCAACGTATTGGAAAGTTAAGTTATAATATATATATATATATATATATATTTATATATATATATATATATATATTTATATATATATATATATATATATATTATAATAATAATTTACCTACTTTATATTCATCTACTCAAGTTCAAATACACTTATTTAAATTTGTGGGGGATGACATTTGATGTTGATACAGTTTTTTCCAATATTAACTGATTAATTAAGTTTATTGAATTAATTTTAGTTTTAAATGTGAGAAAAACTTGCTACTAATCTTGCTAATACCTGCTAATTTTAATATTCACAGCAGAAGCTAGTAGAGTAACCTAGCTGCAGGACACTTTCGCCAGTTCAACAATTACAGCTCTGAAAAAACAATACCAGCAGGCTAATTGTGAACAAATTATTGGATCAATCCCCATTTTTCAATTCCTTCTATTATTTCACACTCTCAGACTGTGTTTAATCTTGTATATATCACCCCCGTATATATCTTATTCGAATATTCAATAGTTGATAAAATACTTTTTATTCGTCCACTCAAATCCAAATACAATTTTTAAAACTTGTAGTGAACTACACTTGATTTTGATACAGTGTTTTCAAATATTAATTCATAAATTAAATTTGAAATAAGCTCATTTTAGTTTTATATGGGAGAATAACTTTTCACAAAAGGGGCAGGGTATGCAATATAGTTATATAGTCCCATTTGGCTTAAAATAAGTGATAACATATGATTTCATTAAACAGCTGATTTTATATTGTATTTTATGTGGTATAAC
>JBAIZL010000001.1:114670349-114680349 GCA_036971475.1 Prosapia bicincta | reverse complement strand
AATAAAGCAATAAATAATAATATCATCCTAAATGGAATCAACAACGTACACCCTAAATAAATTAAAACAACCTAGAATCGAACTACAAACAACAACAAAATGTGCCACATTTACATACACAGGAATAGTTGAAACACTAAAAAATAATAATATTAATATAGCTTACAAACACAGGAAACATAATCAATAAAATAAACCAACCGGAAAAAATATGTCCAACACTTAGTAACGGAATATACAAAATCGAATGCCCAGACTGTAATAAAATATACATAGGCCAAACAAAAAGAAATTAAAAGACAGATATCAAAAACACCTCGATGCATACATCAAACCTGAAATTTATAACTCAAACTTAACTACACATGCCATCAAAAACAAACACACATTCCCCACATTAGAAAAAGTACACCTAATAAAAAAAAGTACAAAAAGGCCTCAAAATGACTTTTTTCTAGGAACAACTACAAATTTATAAACATAAAAATAATACCATAAACGAACAAATACAAATAAAATCATAAAACGATAAATAATTCAACCTAATAGACAAAACTAAACCCAAGACAAACTTAAAAAACTCCCACAGGGCAGTGAATCCGAAAATAGAACAATAACGCTACACCACACCTTGTGACAACGGAAATTCCACACAACTCGCAGTCTACTACAACCCCCGGTCAGTGATGCTTGATGATGGAGATACTACCAATCTTTGAAAGTTAACTCGCATGAATACCAAGTAAGATTCTTGTTTAAGAACATATAGGGAAAGTGATATATATATATATATATATATATATATATATATATATATATATATATATAATAATAATTTACCTACTTTTTATTCATCTACTCAAGTTCAAATACACTTGTTTAAATTTGTGGGGGATGACATTTGATGTTGATACAGTTTTTTCCAATATTAACTGATTAATTAAGTTTATTGAATTAATTTTAGTTTTAAATGTGAGAAAAACTTGCTACTAATCTTGCTAATACCTGCTAATTTTAATATTCACAGCAGAAGCTAGTAGAGTAACCTAGCTGCAGGACACTTTCGCCAGTTCAACAATTACAGCTCTGAAAAAACAATAGCAGCAGGCTAATTGTGAACAAATTATTGGATCAATCCCCATTTTTCAATTCCTTCTATTATTTCACACTCTCAGACTGTGTAAAATCTTGTATATATCACCCCCGTATATATCTTATTCGAATATTCAATAGTTGATAAAATACTTTTTATTCGTCCACTCAAATCCAAATACAATTTTTAAAACTTGTAGTGAACTACACTTGATTTTGATACAGTGTTTTCAAATATTAATTCATAAATTAAATTTGAAATAAGCTAATTTTAGTTTTATATGGGAGAATAACTTTTCACAAAAGTGTGTGTGTGTGTGTGTGTGTGTGTGTGTGTGTGTGTGTGTGTGTGTGTGTGTGTGTGTGTGTGTGTGTGTGTGTGTGTGTGTGTGTGTGTGTGTGTGTGTGTGTGTGTGTGTGTGTGTGTGTGTGTGTGTGTGTGTGTGTGTGTGTGTGTGTGTGTGTGTGTGTGTGTGTGTGTGTGTGTGTGTGTGTGTGTGTGTGTGTGTGTGTGTGTGTGTGTGTGTGTGTGTGTGTGTGTGTGTGTGTGTGTGTGTGTGTGTGTGTGTGTGTGTGTGTGTGTGTGTGTGTGTGTGTGTGTGTGTGTGTGTGTGTGTGTGTGTGTGTGTGTGTGTGTGTGTGTGTGTGTGTGTGTGTGTGTGTGTGTGTGTGTGTGTGTGTGTGTGTGTGTGTGTGTGTGTGTGTGTGTGTGTGTGTGTGTGTGTGTGTGTGTGTGTGTGTGTGTGTGTGTGTGTGTGTGTGTGTGTGTGTGTGTGTGTGTGTGTGTGTGTGTGTGTGTGTGTGTGTGTGTGTGTGTGTGTGTGTGTGTGTGTGTGTGTGTGTGTGTGTGTGTGTGTGTGTGTGTGTGTGTGTGTGTGTGTGTGTGTGTGTGTGTGTGTGTGTGTGTGTGTGTGTGTGTGTGTGTGTGTGTGTGTGTGTGTGTGTGTGTGTGTGTGTGTGTGTGTGTGTGTGTGTGTGTGTGTGTGTGTGTGTGTGTGTGTGTGTGTGTGTGTGTGTGTGTGTGTGTGTGTGTGTGTGTGTGTGTGTGTGTGTGTGTGTGTGTGTGTGTGTGTGTGTGTGTGTGTGTGTGTGTGTGTGTGTGTGTGTGTGTGTGTGTGTGTGTGTGTGTGTGTGTGTGTGTGTGTGTGTGTGTGTGTGTGTGTGTGTGTGTGTGTGTGTGTGTGTGTGTGTGTGTGTGTGTGTGTGTGTGTGTGTGTGTGTGTGTGTGTGTGTGTGTGTGTGTGTGTGTGTGTGTGTGTGTGTGTGTGTGTGTGTGTGTGTGTGTGTGTGTGTGTGTGTGTGTTTTCTTTAATATAGATTAGTTATCATAAAGAGTACAAAAGTGCTGTATTTAGCGCAGTATGTAGGAGCATGAGCTGGAACTGATAGGAATATAAACACTCAAAAGATTTATGGTTGATTTTATTATGAAACTAGAAGAAAACTTTGCAAAACGTTGTTGCTGCACAATACATCTAAACTTTAAGGTGGGATGTTCCCACCTTGGCAATAGACGTGTTCAAGGAACTTTCAACGGATCTGCATGACCCACACTGACGATGGTTGAAGTATGCAGTATAATTAATCATTGGACAAAACAGGCTAAGGAATAATCAAATTACGTAGATCTTTAGACAGGATTTCAGTGCGAAACCTAGATTATCCAATCATTTCTCCATTGAAGGTTCTGCTTTGGGTAAAATGTGTTCCAAAAATTTAATATCGAGAAATCAGTAAAAAATACCATTTCGAGATATGTAAAAAGGGTCACACTTTTAAATTTTAATATCCATCACCATTGAGCTTATATAATTTAATCTAATTACTATTATTAAAATCTGTACTTGTGTCCATAAAACAGGAAACACTATTTATAATTGTGTTGAAAATATTCATGTTTCTAAATATAAATTAGCAGTAAAAATTTGTTTTAAAAGACTCATTTACAGTTATAACAGAACACAAGTTGCATATGATTAAAAAATAATTATTTTTGAAGTCGTTTCATTCATATTGTCTAAATACACTTGCTTAGACAAGTTCCTTGAACTAAGGTATCTTCCCTAATTATAAATATATTATTTTTAATCGAAATTTATAAAATCGTTAAATGAGGTAAAAATATAGTTTCTAAATAATATTACAGTCGTATTGTAGGTGTGGTCACGCAAGTGAAAATAATATGTACAGCTACTAATTGATCTTTCAGTTTCCTTGATAATGAATTCAAAAAGAATGGAAGCTAATTTATACTCAAGCTTTGTAAATTAAATACGTTTTACGCCATTTTAACGTTTAAGTTGAACACAAGTTGGTAAAATTAATGAAATAAATCAGTTCTCAATTTAAACACATTCAAAGTTCTAAGAGTACTGATGAATATTAAATTTAAGTACGTGTACAGCAGGTATTATTTAGGGAATAAGAACTGAAAACTCTTACAAGAAATAAAGAGATCTTTAAATTAAGTTAAAAAGATTTATTTGAAAATTAGTTAGGAACATCCTCTTCTGTTAGAGCGATTCAATCATGGATATTAGACAAAGGTAAAAGCGTACAAATAGAAGTTTTTCGGAAGTTTTATCCCATACATCTTCAAACGAACGTATTCGCATTGAAATCTTCTACGGGCATTGTATACTCATTGTTAACAACTCTTACTTGTGTCAACTTGAGTATAAATTAAAACTATCTTGAACTCATTATATTTTTTACAGTTTGTACAATTTTTACCAAAACTGGACAGCTAAAAGCTATTTTGAATGTATATTTTTGAAAAACCTGTAGGCCTGATCTTTCTCATCTTCTACTTTATCTTCAACCTCCCTCATCCCTTTAAACTCTGTTACGTTTTGAAGACGCAATATCTTCGTTTAAAAGCAAAGCATAGATATCACTTATTTTTTCATTTGAAAATTCCTGTATGTGAACTCTTTCACGGAACATGTTATAGACTTTCTCTTTAGTGGGATTATTATTTCAAAGAATATGAACTGAACTTCTAATGCAACTAGAAATTGATCACCTGATGTTGTTCCGACTCTTGTCGGTAGGTTTCGCCACTGGCGGTTTAGTCGAGGAAATGGAACCAGTTCCTTACAAAGCTGAGAGACCCGGCGGCGTTTTCTGTCACTATTTGCTACATAAGCTTACAGCTGTTGCTTTAATAAGCAATATAAAGTAACACCACATTACCTGAAGCAAAACTGATATAAACACTAAACTTACAAAGTTTATTCAATTCCTTCTATTAGTTCACACTCTCCTTGTATATATCTTGTTCAAATTGTCAACGTTTATAAAATTCGTTTTATTCATCCAATCAAGTTCAAATAAATCTTTTTAATTTTGTAGTGGATGACAATTGATATTAATACTGTTTTTTTTAAAATATTAATTCAATAAATTATATTCAATTCAAGGAATTAATTTTAGTTTTATATTGAAGAAAAACTTTTCACAAAGGGGGAGGGTATGCAATATAGTTATTTCGTCCCATTTGGCTTAAAATAAGTTATAAGATATGGTTCGTTAAAACATCTGATTTTATATTATAGGTTATGTGATAAAACAGCTGTTTTAACGCATAGGTTGTGATATTTATATTAATGGTAATTATTTAATGAAAAGTATCTAAAATAAGGTTTTCTTTTTCTGGCTTAAGTAGGAATTGCCTTTAAAACAATTTTTTGTTACATTACTTGTTTTTATCTTATAGCTTTGCTGATATTATTATATATAATAATAGGATTTAATTATTATTTTGTGTGTGTAATATATTTTTTCAAGGTTCAATTCGGTGCCAGAAGCCATTCCCTTATTCTCAGTAAGTGAGAAAGATATAAATACACACCTTAGCATGGGTCTATGGGGACGGTGATCTGGCGCTCTTGTAAATTTATTACCTCCTAATTGTATCTGAATTTACGACTGTAAAAAAAAGTAAAAGGTTTTGAACATAAAATATGTCAACGCAGTTTTTACCAGTAAACATTTTTTGTGGGCATCACAGAGAAGTTGTTTTGAGAAAAACCTCTTCTACTTGTTTAGCAATTATTTAGGTCAATCTATCATTTCATTAATTTTTTGGTAACAAATTGCAAGATAAAAAGAAACATTTGAACCAGACTATAAAGTATAAATATAGATTTTAAAAAATTCCCAATCATCTTTCCTTTCTAAAAAATATATTTTGAAACAAATTATTTTTAATAAATTCTCGCTATTTTTTGAAGTGATAATTTCTTTACGTGCGGTGAACAAAGCATGAGATAAAATCATTGCCTTAGCGTCACGCTATTTCTGCAACCCATACATTACAGCATTTATTTCCGTCAGGTTTTAGTCACTTCATTATGAGACACCTCAAAGTGAATTGAAAGACAACAGCTGATTTTGTGTTATAGGTTATGTTGTAGAACAGCCTTTTTACACGTAGATTATTATTAAATGATTTTAATCAAATAATAAATTAATATATTTATTAAAATTTATATAAATATCAATACAAATAATTCAATATAACGATGATAAGATTGTTTCTAGTTTTAATAAAGTTTTCCAATGAAAAAGATTTTTATGCTTATCTTATACTTTTTAAAGAGCTCATCTGAAATTAATTTCTTAAAACATTGGTATTCAATAAAAATCTGATAAATATTTGTTGTTACCCACATTATTTTATGATTAACTATCATAAACATTAATTAGTCTTTTTTAAATACATTTTTCAAATAAAGATGTAAACATTTAATTAAAAATGTATAAATTCATAGGCGATTTTCGTTGAAAATTTGGTCTAAACTATTTGCCAACACTCCCCCGAGTGCCAGAACCAATTTTTTTAAAGAAACTTTTGTTAGGAGTTATTATTATCAGTACTGTACAAACTAAGGAGTGTAAAAACACTAGCTACTAATATCACTAGTAGTTACAGTGAGCAATCATGTTTTGTTTGTTGTGTTTACTAATACGGGTTTCCTTTACTACGAGGAACGTTGGAACTCGTGCTATTCCTTTCAGAGCTTGGGTGGCCGAGCTTAATTAAATGTGTTATGTATGGCATTTTTAAATAATTAGGATATGCTAAAAATGAAATGAACCAACTCTCGGAGTTTGTATGGAAAAGAGATGTAAGTTGATTTTGTAATAAATTAATTAAAATATAAAAGGCTGTAGATAGTTAGATTTTGTTAATTTATTATCACCAATTTAAAGGATAGACTTTATTTGTATTATGTATTTTGTGTATGCTAAGGCTTCTTGTCTATAGTTTTAGAATCTATTTATATTTTTCTTACGGAATTATGAGTGTTTCTTGTAATATAAAAATCTATAATATAACATTCATAACTTTTTGTGCGCATAGTTTTATATATATATATATATATATATATATATATATATATATATATATATATATATAGTTTTTTTTTTACTATTCTATTTTTAGTTCGATTAAGTGAAAGATAGTACCAGATTATTTCTTTAATAATCAAGAAATCAGACAATTTTGCACACAAGTAAACACATTTTTTTAAATGTTTCATTCTTTTTATAAATACCGTACAGTAAAAATTAACAATTTATTAAAATTGAACTCTCAAAAATTCAAAACGAAATTTGCACTTTTTTAAAAACTAATTAGTTTTTTAGGCAACTAACCTGGAATTAGGTTACTGAAATTATCTACTTTAGAACCCCTTTTATTTATTTAATTGTACTCGCTCACATTTAAAACACACATTTTGATTATTTCTAAAAGTGGAGGAATATTTCACTCCGAATCTGAGAAAAATAAACAAGTACTTTGAAAGCTAAAAGAATCAGTTTTAAAAGTGAGTCCACCAGATGAAGAGAGGTCACCTTGAACTTGCCCTGATGACGTCACGCCTTTGTCTCTTGTTACTAGGCCAACCTGTCCTGTCAATTCGCTTAATTCTTGTATTGCTTGTCATAATTAGTTGCTATTTGAAGGCGCGGTCGCAAGAATCACTCAAGTTATGAATTTATTTTCTAATTAATTCTGGTTAGGTGTTGGTAAGCACCCACGTAGTGCCTTTGTTAAACAATAGAGAATAATTGTAGCGCATTACACCTAGAATACATTGTTTTATAAGGACTGTTTATTTTGTCCTAATCTACATAGTTTTAAGGTTTAATAAACATCAACATAAAACAATAGTATTTCAAGACGTTGTTTAACGCGATTTATCTTATATAGATAGGTTTCATGTTTTACATACTCGCGATTTAGTTCATTTTAAATAAATAACTGCACGAAACAATATACTTTAGTGTAATACGCGTTTCGATTACTTATGTCATCATCATCAGTGACACCACTACAAATTTACAACTGCAACTGTTGTAACTTGCACTTGTAAATTTGTAGTGGTATCACTGATGACGACATGTCATCCAAACGTAAATGTTATGTCTTTTTTAAAATTATTTATAACCTTAATTCTCAAATTACCTCAATTATTACTTGTTAATTCCTAGTGCTTTTTGATCTGCCTCACATTCGTAACACACGAGTATGATACTAACACACTAAATTAATTACTAAATTTTATTTCAAAGATTTTTATAAGCAGGGAAATATTGTTTCCTATAGAAGTGATTTTCCTTTATAGCCTTCTACTGACGGTTCAAATATTAAAAGCTTAGAAAATCGAAAACAACCTAACTTAAAATACAAAACTTATAAATTCACAACTTACTTTAGTTTATACACTCGAGAGGTTGTTTCATAAAATGAGAACTATACTAATTTTAAACTACTTAACTAAGTGAATACGTAATTGCTTACTTGCTGACGCGTTTCAAAGCAGTCGTTCCTTTTACGAAGCTAACACTCTACTCCGTAGTGTTAATTTGACTTGTTTATAGTTAAGTAGTTTAAAATGAGTTTAATCAGTGAATTCAAGATGATTACATCAAGCAACTTGAGAACTATTATTTACTACATTACGGCACAGTTACTAATTATCCGATTAGGATGGATTTCGTTATTTAAATAAATAATAAGAAATAAAAACGAAATAATAAGAAAATAAGAAAATTTATTATTTATTTTCTTAATAAATAATAAGAAAATAATAACAAATAAAAACGAATAATAATTCGTTTTTAATATTACTACAAAGTAGTAATAATACAAAATACTAGTACCTCACGTGAAGATGGAATAAACAAATGTTAATAAGAAAAGGTTTTCTAACATATACCAACTTGTTAACATGTGAAGTGCCCTTCATTCTTATATTATCTATTCAGAAACAACAACGCGACCATGTTTCACTTCTTCAAGAACTGTTTACTTTACACGTTAGTAAACTTAATTTTTGTAAACTAATTCATTACATCGAAGATAGTAAACATATTGGCAAATACCACAAAAATTGTCCAAAATAACGAATATTACAAGTTACCTAAGATTAGTTGCTCTTTGGTATTGTTGCGGTATTGGGGTTTTTGCCAATATTTATATTGTAACATATTGTAGCACTGTAACCTTGATATTGTATCCACTATAAGACAGATATATTGTAATGTAGTATAACTGAATGCTCTGTTTTTATAACTCCTTGATTATTTATAGTTTCGAGTTTCTTGATAAGCGTCTTTTAATGTATCTATCGAGATTTGTAGTTATCAGGATCGTTTGTAAATTGTTTAGTTATTTTTCTGCATTTCTGTGGACATTCTACATCACAAGGTATAATTTTGTGCGATATCGATTATGACGGGATAATCGATTACTGTTTCCTTTCTAAAAGTATCTTCTCTCACCCCTCACTTATTCGCAACCGACAATAACGTTCCGTGGCTCGATCCTCTCTCTTGTCGGTATTATGGTTGCAATGATTACATTTCTAGTCCCTTGTCGTTCATCTATACCACTACAATTTTCATTGTTTTATTGTCTTTCTTGTTCAGCACGAAAACCCGTTACCGGTTTCAACATTACACACGATCTGATGACATATTCTCAGAAAAACATAAGGTAGAGACAAATTTGACACTTGTTATTCCTGTTATACTTTCCCACGCTCTTTTTGGTCACCGCTTCCTCAGATTGTCTCAAATTCACGGCCTGAGAGAACTACTTTACGCTAGATACTTCTAGTACTGCAATTATACGTCCTTAATTAACCTTGTTGCGAATTTGTAAAACAATTGTCTTCTCTCTCAGTAGCAAAACTGTCAGGAGTTAGTTTCTAAGAAATTGCGTGCCTAACTAGAGGTCGTAGGAATGGTAATGGGAGAAATGGTTTTAGGAGTGAAATTCCATAAGTGTAACAGTTAATTAATTATTAATGATTTATTGACCTATGATCTATTAACAGTCTATTAATTGTTAGATAACTCGTGACATAACTGTCCCAAGTTATGTTGTCTACGATTTTGGGTTTAAATTTTTTACTCTTTTATAAATTCTAGCATGAAATGCATTGCTTACAGTTCGTTCATTGCAATTCTGATACTTTTACGAAACCTTATTTACTTTAGGTGGTGATCTTCTTACCACAATCTCAGTGAAAGTTATGAATACGTTCGAATAATATTTCCTCAAGTATTGATTTTTATAACAACATTTGTTTGTACAGTATATAAGTATAATTTCTATGTACAGTACATAAGTAATGAATAATAGTTAAATAACTACCACATGCTTACAATTAATAGCTTACATTTTCACCCACACATTTCAATAACAAATTCATTACCATTAGTCATCATTTTAAGCTATAGCTACAGTTATTCGTGTAGTTATACTCATAAATGATGATGACTTTCTTATAGAAAAGCGTATGAGTAAATAAATAATTGATAGTGAGTTGAAGGTTGTTATTTAATTAGTATCTTTGCTCACAAGCTAAGCACAAATTTTGGTTAAACT
>JBAIZL010000001.1:114642849-114665349 GCA_036971475.1 Prosapia bicincta | reverse complement strand
AACGGTTGAATGATTTTATAGATATAGGTTAAAGATAACTGTGGGCACAGATTGAAGATATAAACATTCACGTTTTTATCTACTATACTGTGGGCTGAAAGTCCTGCAAAGTGTGGCAACACCGTGTTGGCAATACCAATAAAACCGATCGAAAATTGTGTACTTTTGATAATTAAGAGATCAGAAGTTCAGACACAACTAAATGGAAGTGCTTTTAACGGAGAACAAGACTACTAAACTCCGTCATATTTAACATCCTGGTAATGTTACTATCATAACCGAGGAAAACACAGTGACCCTTATATTATTGTTAATCGTTAAAATGCTTTAATGTTTCGACTAGGCCTGGATTTACCACAAGGCTCACTAGATCAGGGCCCAAGGGCGCTTCTTACCAGGGGGGGGGCAAGGTGCATGACAAACATTATTGTTTCATACAACCAACATATATTTATGATATGGTAAAATAAATGTCGGTTCCTTTTCCTTTAATAGACTATATAACTCTATGTGTTTTTTTTATTTGTGAGTAAACCCATAGATAGATGTGTAGAACCTGGCTAAGATCTTCATAGTCGTGAAGCTATATATGCTCAGCTTCTTAATACGTTTTGATTTTATGAAATTATTATATCATTGGAAACCTCAGAAATTACCAGATATTCTAGACAGTTATTGAGTTGGTATGCCGAGGATCTTGAGTCTGTTTATATTTGAAATCCTTTTTAATGGAATAAACTGAAAAAGACAAAACTAGCATTAGCATAACTGAGGAATGGTTCTTAGTGCTCCTGAACACAAACTGCACAAGAGAAAGATCCTTTACCACTCTTCGACGTGTTTAGACCTATTTAGAACCGACAATCAGTCTCGGTAGATTAACACCATTAGCTCTGATTACAAAGAGATGCCTTACGATGACATAATAGACAATCCTTCCAGAAAAATAGAATAACTTTAAGATTTCAATCTATAATATAATCTGTTATTTGAGTAAATTCAATATTAAACGTGATATATAAGTACACTTTTTATTAGAGTACTTTTAAAAACTCCAGTTTTGTCTTTGCAATGGCGTTCCAAACTCTTAGTTTAAGGGCAGTAGACTATAGACATCCAGACCATGTTTCGATCTTTATATTGTTCTTACCCTTGAAACAATAAAGAGTTTTTACTTTAAACAATCGTTTAGTTTAGCGCTTTGATGAGGACGTTTGATCAAGATTGGACCGTTGGCAGAATATTAGAGATGATAAGAGTTTAATTTGTCTAGATTTCCATTAAAAGCGCTTCAAACTGCCGTTTTGAGGTTAAACACATTAATAACGAATTAGTGTTTTATTCTTTATAAACTATTACCATATTACAAACTTTGCTTAGTATTTAACAACACTAATAAACATAACAATATTCTAATTAAAAACCTGGATATGTGCTGTGAATTTATCCAGGTCATTTGGAATTATTTTAATTACTCATAGAAGTCAGTAATTCTGCTTCAGAATGCATTCACAATTTAATCTGTACATTAGCTGCCCACGAGTTCTGGCGATTTCTTTCTAACAGCCAAACTACTAATTTGGCTTTGTAAGAATCAATGTAATACGACATGGGCAGTGAAAGCAACGGAAGTCTGACCACACAATTTATTTCCGAAGATGAAAAGGACAGCAATCACGATAAGAACCCACACCACGTCGCTCTTCGGTTGTGCACTGCAAACTTCCCTTATTGGACAAATCAAATCAGAGTGGCTTTCTACACGCACTCGCAACGCTCGAGGCGGTGTCTAAGCAGATTGAGGTTAATTAATCTGTTTGTATATATCTTTACGTAGAGAGTTACACGTCCAGCGGACAAGGACGGAAATTAGATCCATCCACTCATCCGCAGCAGGCTCGGCTTATTCTGTCGCTTCTACCGTACTTTAAATTCAATGTCGCTTAGTCGTTATTACAAACTAGTGAACTCTTTTAATATTTATTATAAAAAATAATTACATTGAGAATTGAAATAATTCTCTCATTCACTATTCTCTCTGTCTCTCTCAACCAATTAATTTACACAAAAACTCTCTCTCTCTCTCTCTCACACACACACACACACTCCCACATTTTAGTGCGCCATTTTTGAATGAGTTATCAAAATGCTACAATTGAACATAGTACTTTTTTGTGACTTTTTGGCTTTGGTTAAAAATACATTATTCAAGTAACTAAAAATAAGTTTTAATTTTTTAAAATTTAATGCTGTTTGAAACATTTTGATATTCGGTGTGAAAATTATATTTTTTGTTTTAAATCGAAATGGGTATTAGTTTTGGCCGTTTAATCTTTTGTATTAGTTATGACAAAACCGACAAGACGCATTCTAGGTAAGCAGTATTCTAAGGGCCTACAGAGAATTGTGGCTAGTGTAGACAGAGCGATACTCCTGCAGTACATGGATCGTAGAGAAGTTAATTTATTACCAGTTGAGTTTCAAAGTTAGTTGGGTTTAAATGTCCAGACCAGAAGGAAAGGTATTTTTGTAAATGATTTACATAAAGTGGAAGTACATAAACACATTGTCCCTATAACTATCGTGTATACAATTTAAAGGAGGAAAGATTCAATTATTGTACAAACATACTCGTATATTTAAATTAGGACTGAGAAAACATTTTTATTGTTATTTAAAGAGGTTCAAAAATCAATATTTTGTAATTTTAAACATGTGGAACAAAGATGGGTTGTGTATGTGTTGTATGCGGTTTAGTGTGTGCGTATGTGTGTGTGTGTGTGTGTGTGTATGTGTATGAGCGTGCGGTTTTGTGTGTGCGTATGTGTGTGTGTGTGTGTGTGTGTGTGTGTGTGTGTGTGTGTGTGTGTGAGCGTGCGGTTTAGTGTGTGCGTATGTGTGTGTGTGTGTGTGTGTGGGTGTATGAGCGTGCGGTTTTGTGTGTGCGTATGTGTATGTGTGTGTGTGTGTGTGTGTGTGTGTGTGTGTGTGTGTGTGTGTGTGTGTGTGTGTGTGTGTGTGTGTGTGTGTGTGTGTGTGTGTGTGTGTGTGTGTGTGTGTGTGTATGTATATATATATATATATATATATATATATATATATATATATATGTGTGTGTGTGTGTGTGTGTGTGTGTGTGTGTGTGTGTGTGCTTGTGAAATTGAAAAAAGAATTGGTGATGCTATATTTAACTTAAGAAAATTACAAATGTTTTAGTTTTGAACTTAGATATTAATTCTCAGATGAAAGACTTTATAAAATGTTATTCGAAATTATTAAAAAACAACTCACTCTCTGCCTTCGACAACCACCATCGACTTGCTTCTGTTAGGTTTGGTATAAACCAATAATAGTGAAAGGTTGTTTATTCTTCTTTACATTCTTCATACATTTGAGTGAAATAAAATTACCTCTGTTTTTTTCATATCTTTAACCGACGGTCTAAAAGAACTGGTTTCTTTAGACAAATGTCTGCACTAAGTAAAAGGTATTATATTTACAGTAGCTCGATTTCAAACACTGTGATGTAACAAATAGCAAAACCTTACGCTGTAGGAACAAAATAATAAAACTTCACGCCGACGAAATAAAAATTTGGAAAATAGAAAAATAACCTCTTTACAACAATTTTACACTCAACGTTTGTTTATAAATTAGAGTACGTAATGTGACATTACATTATATTGCATCAAAGTATTTATGATAGATTTAATAAAATTTCATAAAGTGAGTTAACCAGTTAATAAATGAAGCAGGTAAGCCATTCCATAACAGCACACATCACGCAGTAATAACCTTTATTTTTAAAAAAAACAAAGTTAAACTATTCGGATGATATTTGGCTAATTTCTTAGATAATTTCTATAAATATATCTAAACGTAGTATATCTTGTACTCTGTTTTACAATTGAATGTTGATTCCATAATGTTGTAAATACTTTAGAAATTAAATATTTATTTTTAGTGACGACGTCGTCTAGTTTATTTTTCTTTTTGAAGACTTTCTAAAAGCAAGGTGTTTTTGTAGTGTCGATGCGTGTGGGATCGATATAATGGCAAAGGTTCGAAGCATAATCGGTCACATCCAGGGCCTCCCCTCTGTCCGCCAGTCCTTCATTACACTGGCCATGACTTCACCCTATTTAACACTCCCAGGAGATGTTCCTCCTAATTATCCATATCATTTCCGCATCTCTACGTGGCGAAGATAAAATATATGTATGTTTTACCTACAAAAATATTTGCAATTTAGACTGTAGGCCTCCATTGCAATATTTTGTTTCAATAATGTGCAATATTATCGGGTCACTATTTACAAAGTCATTATTATTCAAAGTTAAATTTGAATTGAAATTGAAATTTAAATAATTTCACTATACATTTTTTCTTTTTTTCTCTTATATTTTTTAGCTCTTTTCCTCTGGTTTCGGTTAGTACTGTGTAACAATTGTTTTTATTTTTTTGTTTTTATTTTTTCTATTGTGTTTGGTTTGTTGTGCCTTTCCTTCACTGCAGCTTCCTGGACATTTCCTTCGCACTCTTGTTCTTTATTTCAATGATCCTCTAACTTTCAGGCTTTATGCTCAGCGTTGAACATTTATTTGAGAGCGTATCTCGAACCATTTACATGTGATACAATCTGTGTATGCAGATGTGATAATCTTTGACAGGTAGTATCAGTAAATATTACAATATCACAAATAATGATAAATCGCTATAATATCGCTAATTAAAAAGGACTGACTTATTTGTCTTTCACAGATTTGTGTTGTTTGCAGGAAAATTTAGATTCACAAGAACATATTGGGACATGGGCAACGTAGCGGATTTTAAAGGCAACTTGTGGGTAAACAGGAAAACTGCATAACCAAGGCTCTTCAATACATGATTGGGAGGAGTTCGCTGATTGAGGAATCCGTGATTGGTGGAGACGTTTGATTAGGAATAACTTTTTAGATCTTAATATGATTCAGGTCCTAATCAATATTATCTGTTACTTAATACGATCATGAAATATATCCACCTTGATGTTATTGGGATATTGTCAAATTAAGTAAACATGTTTAAGAAAAAACACCTAGAAAATAGTTAGCTAATGTCCTCCAATTTATTCATCGTAGAACCCGTTCTATCTTAAATAACAAAATGGCTCTGAACTCCAAAGGCGGCTCTTTTGAACAACTTCAACTGCATCATAGACTTCCGAATATCCTTTTGACCTTCTACTATCAGGTGCAGAAAGATGAGAGTTTCGAAGAGGTGTGCTAAATTTGCCGAGTAAACGATAGATTCATCACTTTTAAATTTGCTGTACAGATTTTCTTGCTTGAAGCTGTTAAACATTATTAACTTTGGATTTTATAGCCTACTAGCTGACCCGGCGAACTTCGTACCAACAGTCAATGTATGGCGTGTTAACTTTAGCCAAACTTAATTTAGTATTTATGAACATATTAGCTTGCCCGCCAGACGATGTCCTGTCTAACCTATAAATATTCAATTCGAACAGGAATAAAAAGTAAGACAATTTGTTTCCAAAATATAATGTTTGTACTTGTTCAAGGATATTTAATTTATTTTAGATCATATCTATTTATGTACTTATGTTTACTGTAAAACTAACATAATAACCACCTACTAATACAGATGAAATCATTTAGCACCATAGTTACTAAATATATTTCAATCAGTATTTATTTCTAGAACTTAAGCGTAAAAATAATTAGCAAAGTCGTATCTTTCTCAAAACAAAACAATTTAGTCTAATTATATTTCTAGTACACTCAAATAATACGTTAAGACACAATAAATGGAATCCATATTTATTATAATAAATTAATTTAACAAAATTAATGTTATAAATTAATATATTTATTAACTTATAAGTTAAAGAAGTTTTAAATTCAATAGTCTTTTAGCTTAACATTGAACAGTAAATAAAGTAATATAAGTTGTGCCTTAAAATAGTATAATATGTAACTGATTGTCGGTCGGAAAAGTAGGTGGTCGCATTGTTAATGTCGACTTCTGAGCTCTAAATCGGGTTAAAAATATATCAGAACCTTCTCAGGAGTATTCAATAACTTCTCAAAGTTTCATGTGGATCGGATGAACGGTTTAGGGAGTTATTAGAGACGTACAATGAAGACTAAGCACGTCTGTCTGGAAAGTGATAGTTACTTGGTCACTATTAAGTTCTTGACAGAATACATTATAATATACCAGAACCTTCTCAGGAGTATTCAATTACTTCTCAAAGTTTCATGTGGATCGGATGAACTGTTTAGGGAGTTATTAGAGACATACAATGAAGACTAAGAACGTCTGTCTGGAAAGTGATAGTTTCTTGGTCACTATTAAGTTCTTGACAGAATACATTATAATATAGCAGAACCTTCTCAGGACTATTCAATAACTTCTCAAAGTTTCATGTGGATCGGATGAACGGTTTAGGTAGTTATTAGAGACGTACAATGAAGACTAAGAACGTCTGTCTGGAAAGTGATAGTTTCTTGGTCACTATTAAGTTCTTGACAGAATACATTATAATATAGCAGAACCTTCTCAGGAGTATTCAATAACTTCTCAAAGTTTCATGTGGATCGGATGAACGGTTTAGGGAGTTATTAGAGACGTACAATGAAGACTAAGAACGTCTGTCTGGAAAGTGATAGTTTCTTGATCACTATTAAGTTCTTGACAGAATACGTTATAATTTATTTGTTTAATACATTTGCGCCCTTTTGAACTTCTGCCCCCTCCCAAGGACCCCTCCCTGAGGTTTAAAAACCACTGGTTCAGTTTGCATTATTTTGCTAAGATTGAATGCATATCAAAAAGGAACAAAAAACACGAAATTCGTATTCAAGGATTGGATGTATTCTAGCAGCTAGCATTGATAAAAGTAAAACATAATATTATTAACAAAGAGACTAGTCTCACGTTTATTGTCGTTGGAAAAATCAAGGATTTGCTGTAATGCCGCATAACACTAGAAATAACTAGAATTCACTACAAGTGTAAAACTTTTAAACATTTTCGTTGTATTTTTTTTATTTTTGCTGTTTTTCAATATAGAAATATGTAGAAACATTATAAATTACAATAATTAAACCTAAGGCACATAATTGTCACTTCTTAAATGACATAGGATAGAAATTTATTTTTTGTAAAATTTATGATTAAATGAGGTGTAGGCTATAATTGTTATCAAACAATAACAACAAAACAATAAATAACTATATTTAATAAATAAATAAACATTAATGTATTATAACTTAACTTTTGTTATAATTATAATTTATTTTTAATGTTATTTATTTACCTTACCTATCTAATGTCACACCTTCAGGTTTATAAAGAATGAACAATCTTATAATTTTTAAACATCTCTTGCATTTATTTCTTTACACATTATACTAAATTTATATTAATATTTTGCAGTGACAGGATTGATATCTTAACTAACATTACCATTATAAAAGGTGGACTTTTGAGGCTTTAGAATTCTAATAAAATAACATAACAAAGATAATAAATTCAGTATTAAAATTTTATAGTTGCTCTCAGGTCGCTTATACAGGAACTTTGCTTCTTAAATTTGAAATTGTGAAACTAGATTAATCTTGATAAATTGTAATGAAATTAAAATTTGTTCTGAACTTTACTAAATATAAATTCTGTTGACTACACTTATATCCAATTAATACTTATAGTTTTGTACAGCTCCTGGAATCTTGGCCTTGGTTACCACCTGCGCTTACACTTGACACAAAAACTTACTTTCTTAATACTTAAAAACTTTTACGTCGCACTTTTTAAAATTTACTTATAAAAACTCTTTACTTATTTTAACAATTTATTCTTTTTTTTCAACACTTCTATCCTGGTCCCCACCAATCCGTCTGCTTTCTTCTCGAGTGCCCTTCAAAACTTCCCCCCGTCCCTCGATCATTCAGTTTTTATTGAAAACCCCTAATCTCTCCCACTACCAATGTGTTCTTTGTAAGTTCCCACAGTTTCCATCTAACGGTACACGGTTATTTTTCCAGGCTATATCGATCAGTGGATTTTCCCGTCCTAATAAGTTTGGACCCTTCTATTGTCAAATTGCCGACACACAGTTTATAGCTTTCCTGGAGAAGGATAATGGATGGTACCTGCTTTGTTGGCACTTTACAAAACTATTTGTGTCTTTCTTTGCTAATCCTACAGATAATTATTTTAGCAAATAACTGAATTTACTCTAAAGCCTCGTACTTTATGTTATAGTATATTATAATTTAACAATTACAGACCCTTTTTTTTAAAAAAACGTTCCAAAGCCTCTCAGCATGTCAACGAACACAGTATTATCAAAGGTTTACATCTGATTTTTCTGACACTACAGAAGTTGTCAGTTTCTGATGATGCTAACTGTAATAGCGAAATGCAAATAGAGCTTTTGTAACGGTTTTCTTTTGCAGCTAAAGGCGTGTAATTGTAAAATTACAACAATAACAACTAAAAATAAACGTGTCTTTCGTTAACACTTCTGCGTCTTCAAAATACGTTTCAACTGTCAGAATTCGATATCACTTTCGCCTTATTATGTCCAACAAAATAAAAATAAATTTCACTGACAGCACGAAAGAATAGGCTTCATATATCTCTTTGTATTTCGCCAAGAAAGGCTTGCGTGAGTTAGCAATTCTTTTGCGTTTCGTGTGTTAGCAGTTTATTGTGCCCCACCTCCAGTCCGCCCAAACACATTTTTAAGGCTCTAACAACGTCAAGATATTCCTATTACTTTCAAATTATGAACGATGAGAATTTATGTGAAAATAAGAATTTCAATACAGAGTTTTAACAAGCTGTAAATTACTTGAAAACAGCCATTTGTTTATAGTTCAGCCATTTTCGTGAAATTATTAAAACATTTGTCCAAACCATATTTTTAATAAACAAAAAAATAAATAGGCTACGATTCACAATTATAAAAACTTTAATATCAGACGCGTTTCAACAACATTATGTCATCATCTTCAGTGATGCTACACAATCGCAACTTAATTTTTAAAAAAATTTAATATAACCTATAATATTCTAAGAAAAGTAAGACCCGAATCTGGGCATTGCCAAATTTACAACCACGGCTACAAATATATTTACATTGAACAAAATATAATAACTACAAATATTTAATTTTGATGAACTTATAAAATTAATAAAACGTAATTTAAACTAAAGATAATATTTAACATTAAATTAATTTACAATAATATTGAATTTTGAATTGGTTTTAATTCATTATTAAAATATTTTTAGGAATGCAGTCGTAGTACAAATAGAAAAATTACTCCAAATGTATACACAAAATGTCACTAAACAAAATACAAAATACAAAACTTTTGTTATACAAATGAGTTTCCAATTCAGATACAATATTATTTCTGCAATGTGGTAAAATATTGTTACACACTGAAATTACCCATTTTCAAGAACACAGACCTATCAATCGAAACATTTCATCAAGTTACATTTGTTTTCAATCGATTCTTCATGAGATTTCATAACGAACTTGTAAGATTTGTAGCGGCTTCAGATTCAATTTTTGGAGTAAACTTTTTTCTAACATTCAACTTTTCTGTATGCCAGGCTTCTTGGTGCTTGTTTCTCTGCTAACTTGTACCATACTTTATGACCTTTAAAAGCGATTATAGTGTGTTAGACTTGATAGCATGAAGTCATACTTTAACGTCTCGACAATGGTCAAGATTCGAGAGGAATTGTGTAGTTTCTGACTGTGAAACTTGACCCATTTATCGCTTCGTGCAACGATTGTGCACTAGAGAAAGTCATAGAATAATCGCTCTTTAGTTCTTCTTCAAAATATATCTTGTTTTACGTTGATAATTGAGGAATACTATAGTCCTTAACTATACAATACGTCTAGAAACATAAATGCGTATTATACATTAGTCAAATATAGTCTTTTAATGGAATAAAGAATGTATATTATACATACTATGCTTGATAGATTGCATTTTTGTATAGCATAGTTGTCATTTGTGGTTTGTATTTTTTTATACTTAATTTTTTGTTAATATTGCCATGTCCTGATTAATGTTTATTACTTATTAGATTATACCTACCATTTCTACACTAAAGAATATCTGGTTCACTATTATTCCTTATATTAGGGTATATTTTATTTAAAACCAATATTACTTTATGATTGTACACCACTTAATCCACTACTTTATATTGTACACCACTTAATCCACTACTTTATGATTGTACACCACTTAATCCACTACTTTATGATTGTACACCACTTTATGATACTTATATGGTTTTATATTTATGTCTACGGAAATATTACCAAATGTAATTAAATTTATTAAATGTAATGCTTATACAAAAACATAAGTAATTTCAAATATCTCATAAAAAGATGTCACATTTTTAACAAAAAGTAAAAGTATAATCTTGAACGTTTTCTTCGTCAGGGAACAAAACAAGTAATATTTGATATACGGTTAATATTACATATAAGGCCTATACTATATGCAAATAGTAACATATAGTAATTCCTTATTTTATACAAAATACTGATATTGTTAATCTGATAAGTGTTTAATTTGTATAGATATACTGTATATATATATATATATATATATATATGATGAATAGTTACTATCTGGAGTACATCCGTTCATTCTGCAGTCCATAAATTCGCAGTTCCGACGTTTCGCTAGAATCTCATCCAGCATTGACGAGGTGAAGACAACAGTAGAAGAGCGAGTCTACTGTTGTTGGGTTCACCTCGTCAATGCTGGATGAGATTCTAGCGAAACGTCGGAACTGCGAATTTATGGACTGCAGAATGAACGGATGTACTCCAGATAGTAACTATTCATCATATATATATATATATATATATATATATATATATATATATACAGTATATCTATTCAAATGAAGGAATACGTATCA
Source organism: Prosapia bicincta (assembly GCA_036971475.1). NCBI lineage: Eukaryota > Metazoa > Arthropoda > Insecta > Hemiptera > Cercopidae > Prosapia > Prosapia bicincta. Next base: position 114,654,372 of record JBAIZL010000001.1, on the reverse strand, counting down.
GCATATATATATATATATATATATATATATATATATATATATATATATATATATATATATAGAGAGAGAGAGAGAGAGAGAGAGAGAGAGAGTGAGCGGGGGGATGTAGGCAGGGAGATAGAAATCTGTACGAGTGTGTGTGCGTGTTTCCATTCAATTATAAATTTATTTTTTCCTTTATTTATTTATTTTATTTTTTTCTTTATGTCTTTATTTTATTTTTTAATTTATTTTATTCGTGCATTTATTTATAAATTTACAATCACATTAACGAGAAAAACTTCATCTGCATATGTATACATTTACAGATAATTACACACATATAAATAATATTTATAGGCGTGGATTTGGTTTATAACTTATAGACACTGATGTTTGTTATAGGCATTTTTTTAAAAAAATTGGTTTTCATTTTCGTTTTGAAAATAGAACATGTGAATTTCTCAATTCCATATTTTGTGGTTTTCCTTTTTTTTTGCACAGAATATATTTAAAAAGACGTATATTTCTTTTGTCTTTGTCGCATTGTCTTTCTTTATTTCCGCGTGAGAATGGGAAACCCAAAACCACAAGAGGTCATTAGGAATATTAGAATCTAAACTGAAGAATCTAAACTTAGAATCATGTAATTGTGTCAAAACTTATCACAGAATTATCCAAATGTCACTGAACCCAGCAAAGGTAAAACTTTAGAAAGTAAAACTCTACGGCAGCTAACACAACTTAACTTACTTTTGCTTATCCTTCAATACAATGAAAAAGGCAGAATCCTGCTGGTTAACACCTCTATTAACTTTGGTTACGAGCAAGTTAACTCCCGATACCCGACCTTGCCCATACGTTGTCACCCATAATGTTCCCCAATTTCCTGTACCAGGATATCATAATCTCCTTTCCTCAGATCTACCTAATTACATCTAAATGTCTTTCTTCTTAGATTTATTTGTAACGGATACACGCCGCTTTGTGGTCCTGAGATACATGGAACGTAGATATTCGTCTTCTCACTTCGCAGTAGCGGAGACATAGTTTTCTCGGAAACGTTCCAAGGCACTGCGACTGCTAACGTGGTCCCAGTGCAAGACTGATTCCGATCTGCTAACATTCTTGCAGGTAATGGAACAACAGAGGGTCAATGGAAATGGGCCGAGAGGCAATCTTGTGCAGAAAACACACCGACGGTGTCTTTTCGAGAGTAAGGTTATATCGGTCATCTTCTTGGATCATCACATGATTCAGGAGCTAAATCATTGAGTGCGGTACGAAACATATATGTTTTAAATGATATTTTAATTTATAATTTCACCTAATCTTTTACCAGACATTATAAACACACTCGGATTATAAGATTTACACACTATTAAATGGGAAACTGTTTTTAAGGTGTAATAAAGTGAGAAGTAGAAAGCGGAAGGTGTAAGATTGACCTTTGCCATTAACTTCCATCTTCTCTGTTTGACCTTTCTGATGTTTTCAGGGGAAAGTTCTGGCAATGCTATTAAAGTTTTGTAAAGTTTTATTTTCTGACAAAAACAAGAGACGTATTTGTTCAATATGTTCTCGAGTTACTCTACTCAAATGTATATGTATATTATCTATATTATTTAAGTTGAGAACACGTTATAAATTTTAGACAAATTATAAATGAGATAAATAATTGTATGTAAAAGTCAATTTAAAAAATGTATCAAGTTATAATAATAAATAGGACTACAATACGTTTTGTAGCTTTATTTGGTTTTATCGACTTCTTAACCCCAAATTTTATTTTATAAGTCAAGGGGCAAGTCCTGGTATTTTATTTTAAGGTTTTACAGGGTGGCCCTCGTAGCTTAGCCGAGGTAGTATAATCTTTATGCCGAATTTAAAAAAATTCAATCTATTTTTCCCTTACCTTGTACAACCTGCAAATGAGAAAGTCATAATAGCGTAGCAAACACCCCGGATATAGACTGGTTACTTGGCCCAATGCAGTTGCATTCAGTGGAACCGAGAGTTTTTATTGTAGAGTGCTATGTCCGAAGCGGTTCAATTAATGAAACGCCTAAAAAGTCTCGTGAGAAATACCCAGAGACTATTCCTGGAAAGAGGATGCTTCAAGTGTTGTTATGAAAATGGCGTAGTACGAACACATCTGTAAATAAATCGAAAAATAAGGCCAATTTAGTCGGAACTTCTGTAGTTCTTGCTAACATCGCAGCTCGTATAGAACACAGTCCGTAAGCCGACTCTGGATTATCACAGTAAGTTGGTGCTATGACGCAGATCTTGCCAAAGAGTTCTTCTACACGCTCTTCCTATTTGTAAATTGTTACAGTAATACAAGATATGCAATAAAGAATACAATAATCAGATTTCATTTCAGTTGTGTTGCATTTGTTTACGGGTTACTTTTATCTGTAATTCTGTCAGTAGTGCCACGACTGCTGTTGTAATTTATAAACCAGAATATACAAAAATACGACAAGTTTTATAAACTCAATTTGTTTACCAATTTTTCAATAAATTTTTTACAATTTTTAATTTTTATAAATCAAAATATCATTTAAAAATAAAATTGTTGCAAAATATGGATACAGCGCTTATATTTGTTTAGCATAACGTGCACTCAGAAACTCGCAAAATACCTTCACTTGTTTTTCTCGGCCAAATAAGTTTCGATGTGTTTTCCCTCGGTCAATAAAGCCAGTAGACGTATAAACTGCTGTTACAACTTTACCCGCGAACAAACAGGTCGTTATATCCACTAGTTTTGCAACAAACAATATAAGGGTTGATTTATTTGGATCGTCCATCACTCCTGGAGACGGCAATCATCACAAGTGACGGATTAAGGGAGGGGGTACCTCCCCTATCCTTAACCTGAACAACTGTTGCCAGTTGTGGCAACATTTCAACGAACTTGCCCTTTTCTACAATATTAATGACTTTCATTCCGATTAAATAAATATTAATAAAGTGTGTTAGTTACATTTAAAGGGGAAATGGTCGGCAGGGAGAAGTGATGGAATTTACGAGTTGCAATTTCCATAAATCAAAAATATAAGTAACATTATGTAAGTATTCCTTTACATATGAAACTTGTAAACTCTAATTTTTTATTATAAATAAATAGTAACAAATAAAATTGGATAAAATGTACACAAACTATAATAAACCAATATTAGAATAACGTAGTAGATTCCCCGTAGCGTAAAGTCTTTACTCAATCTTTACTCATATCAATAACAAATTTATCAATATTAAATTATAAATGAATTAAACAGTCTGGCATCTATATAAGCTAGTTAACTGTCGGGATCTCACCCAAATTATAAGTTTCTTTATAAATCACTTTTATTTCTGCGATCAGTATTTCTAAAATTATTATCTGTTTAGTTATTAAATATCTGTTTGTAGGTAAGTCAACAGGTTTTATTAATTAATAAATAAATTACTTTTCAGATACATAGCCATAAAAGTTTTTTAACCTACACAATTTTTATGTTACATAACAAAGTAATAATAAGATTGAAAGTTTTTTTCACTTGGTCCATTGCTATTTTGTACATCAGCTGATATTTCTTCATAAAGCTGATTTTATCTTCCATGCCTATTATTATTATACTAATTCTTAAATGTATAAAGTTACGAACCTTATTATGGTCTAATGTAACTTATACATTGCTAAAACTGTTTTATAAAATATTTAAATAATGTAACCACATTGTTATAAATACGCCGAATCAGGGCTACAAATTATAGACGAAAAACGTGTAATAATAAACTGAGTTCATAGTAGAATGGTAATTCATTTAAAAGCCGGGGCACAACATTTGTAACGGTGGCCCAAATTATTGCTTATTTTTCTTACCGGACTGCAAGACTTAACTTGCCGAGTTCAAAAATGGGAATACGTCTTAGTTAGTTGTGCTTGAATTTGAAAATATTATAACCTACATTTTATATTGTAATATGCGTAAATACCATACATACAAAACCATTTTACATTATAAATAGCATACATATCTGTAAAAATGTATACAGGTGTCAATAATTAACTATCTATATGTTGTTGCTATATTGTTATTACATAAAGATTAATAACATGAAACAATTATTATATTATAAACATAAAATGAGGTCTGAAAATGTATATTTTAATTGGATATTTAACACGGTTTTTCTGTTGATAATTGTTTACTATTTCAAAGTGTGTTGTTGCTATTTTAAAAGTAGGCCTATATTCCAAGTGACTGTTACAAACTTGTACAAGCTTTAGATTTGATAGTTTTAATTAATGCAAAAGCATGTACACAAATAAAGTATTACTGAACAAACACAAAATGTTTAACAATACTTTTCGATTTCTAGAGGTAAATAATTTTGTTCAAGTTTCACTTGAATATTTTTCCTACTACTGCTAGTACAGCAATATTCTGCTGGCTTATGCCTTTCCCTACGTATTAAGTTTCTCTAAATCTAAGAGCTACATTTTAGAGTGGTCTACAGGCCACAAAAGACCAAATCAGGGACCGTATGTGGGCCGCGCGATGATTATCCTGGTTACAAAACGAGTAGGCTATGTTCTGAATGAATCCATCGAATCTACTTGCGTTATTGTAACCATTGAGTTGCATTATAAATTTCAAGATATCATTGCTTACAGTTACGTAAATACTGAAATAATTAGAATAAAACTATTTGGGGAAATGGTATGTGTGTGTGTGTGTGTGTGTGTGTGTGTGTGTGTGTGTGTGTGTGTGTGTGTGTGTGTGTGTGTGTGTGTGTGTGTGTGTGTGTGTGTGTGTTGTGTGTGTGTGTGTGTGTGTGTGTGTGTGTGTGATTGTGGGTGTGTGTGTGGGTGTGTGTGTGGGTGTGTGTGTGTGTGGTGTGTGTGTGTTTTAATTTTTAACTTTATTTCTCACTTATGACAAGGAATGGGAAAAATTCATTCCTAGATCTTATCTAGTAAACTGATAATTCAGTTAAAACATACATATACATATTATATAGCCTTCAATCCCAAGATACCCCACATTCCCGATATAACATATCTTTAAGTTCCATTATACCCTACATTTCCCATATAGATTTCTGTTAAAACAAGCTTTCATTTCCTGTATAGCCAACAGTCCCCAGAGACCCTAAATTTTTATATAGCTTAACCTTGCGTCCCAATACACTCTAGATTCCCAATATAGCATTCAGTTAAAACATGCCTATACATCCTATATATCCTTCAGACCCAAGATACCCTACATCCCAGATACAACATAGTCGTAAGTTCCATTATACCCTACAATTCCCATATAGATTTCTGTTAAAACAGACCTTCACTTCCTGTATAGCTTTCAGTCCCAAGATACCATACATGCCGATATAAACTTAGCCTTAAGTTTCATTATACCATACTTTTATCATATAGGTTTTAATTAAAACATGCCTATACATATTTTTAATACACAATTTTTTTTTATAAAATATAAATTTTCATCATGTTTTTAACTTGAATGAAAATTTTTGCTCAACTACAGACTTCTTTACAAAAAACAAAACATTTACTTTCGGAAAACCTTGATTTACCTAAAACATTATTTATGTAATTAAATATCACACGTTAGAAAATAAATAAATAAATGTTTCATCAGCAGTTTGGAATACAACTAGTAGACTAGTCATAGTAAACAACTAAAACAGCTGTGGGAGAAAGAGTTATTTTATTTGTAATAGCCTCATAAAAATACGTTACCCTACAATTTAAAAATACCCAAATGTTAACCAGTCACACACCAACACATGCGACACGCTATGTCTTCCATTTTTATAAATTATATTGGAAGTAGCGTTCCCACTCGACGCCCCCCATTTCCCTGCTCCCTTCATTTCATTTGTTCACCCTCAAACTCATGCGATCCCGTCCCTTTATGACACGCTGCGTTTTATTCCTTTTATCTGATCCCTGCTTTCCTGGAATGTTTTTGATGATTCACATCTGTTTAGGGAAGCCAGATCGATTCTCCGAGCTTTACCATTTCACAACTAAAAGCACAATTATCTTAATTCTATAGTTACGAGTTGTACAATAACATCTAAGTTGTTAGAAAACTTTGTGAATGTGAAACTACGCTTATATGACAAATAGGTTAACATCAGTATTAAGGAATCTTTCTCCTCACTTTTATATTTAATTTTTATGCAAGTGTGTTTTAATAATTTTTGTACATGTTTTCCTCTTCTTTCTTCCATTTAAAACATTTATTGGTAACACTTTTACTTTTGAAATTATAAATAAGTGTTTAAATATTTAATAGTATCACAGTAGCGGAATTATAATAAAGTATAAAACTATATTAAACAAGTAATATAAAAAAAAGCAAATTAATTCCTACTTAGATTACCAAAAATTTTATCCTAGTTATTTTTTATTAAATATTTATAAGTAATATAAATAAAGTAACATAACCTATGCGTTAGAACAGCTGTTCTACCACATAACCTATAACATAAGATCAGCTGTTTTATGAAATCATATGTTATCACTTATTTTAGGCCAAATGGAACGAAAGAACTATATTGCATACCTTGCCCCTTTTGTGAAAAGTTTTTCTCCCATTTAAAACTAAAATGAATTCATTAAATTTAATTAATGAATTAATATTTGAAAAAGTGGGTATCATCAAATACCATCCACTACAAGTTTTAAAAAATGTAAGTCTGTTTGAACTTGAGTAAATGAATAAAAAGTATTTTATTAACGATTGAAAACTTGATCGATTGAAATTTATAAGGAGAGTATAAACCAACACAAGGAATTGCATGAAGTAATCTAAAACTCAGGTCGATTACGTGACTCGTGTGAATTCATTTTAATTTTGATGTAGATTATAATTTTTTATTTTGAAAAACAAATCTTTTGCCTTTAAGATTCGAAGTATTGTGTTAGCCTTCCTGGAACAGTTTATTTACAAATATGGATGTTCGTTGTAATAAAAACGCAAAAGAAAATCTCAATTTTCTATACACTATTCTAAAACAACGATATTTACTTACAATAAAAATATGTTACTTACTGTAACACTCTTAAAATAAGGTGTTACATATAAATTCATTTATACATTTAATTTTTATTTAATAATTATATCGTACCAATATAAAAGAAAATTTTTGTTTTCTTGGTGCACATTGTGAAGCTAGCGTAGGTGGTGAGCGCTCCTAGCGGGCGAAATAGAAAAATATCGTACGAGTTAGTAACTTAAGGCAATTAGGCATGTCACGCCATATGACGTAAACATGGTCTGATATCGCCTGATCCGAAGCACCAATCAAAAAATTCAAAATAATAAGTAAGGGTGGGAAATTCAGTTAACGCGTCCTTGCAACGATCCCACTTCTCCAAAAGTCTTCGAATGAGACGGACGAGATGGCACTTTCGGACATAACTTAGAAATTTATAAGCTTCCAGTATTCAAAATTTAAGATGTCAAGGCCGGTACCAAATTTTATTAACGCAACAAAAGAAGAAGTAAGAAGCGATTATTTATGTGTTACAAATAAGTAAAAGTTTGTATCATTTTGGTTTAAGAGTGCTGATTGCAAAGCGATGTGCAGTGATTAGTGTACAAAATCGATGTGCAATAATTAATGGTATGTGTTATACTGTTTTACAAGTAATGTGCACAACCAGGTGCGTTTTAGATAATAATAAAGAAAATGTATTTTAATGTTAACTAAGTTGAATTTTAATTGATAAACACATAACACATGAACGGTAGAAATTGTCCTTTGAATATTCAATTCTAAAATTAAATTGGAAAGCTCAAGTTACTTCCTTCTCGATATATATAAATTTGAAAATTTAACAAGTAATTAAAATGTATGGAACAGTTAGTAGTAATTAAAAGTTAATTACTCGACACATTGGTGTCATTTGTTCTTTTGTAATTTGTCATTGATTAATAAATTGTATAACTTTGAATTTTAAAGCTTTAAATTATCATTTCAAGTAACCTAGTTCTACCTTCAAGATATGAAGACCGCCATAGACAGACAGTAATTGCCTGAGCTTTGGCGTTAGAACTAGAGTCCTGGTAAGTAATTAATTATGTTGGTAATAAGCAATTAGCAATTAATAATAACATTTCAAATAAGTGATAAACTTACCCCAGGAAAAAGGACTAGTCCGTTACATTACCTTAAATCTCTTGTTTCTCAATGAACTGAAAAAACTGTAAAGAAATAGTCGTTACTGTATAAAAGGTGAAACTTAAGGCACTGCCTGCCATAAGATACAAAATAGCCACTATATGTATACATGAATGTTGTTCTTTCCAGAAAAATGAAATTACACTTATCGAAACTATTTGTAAGAATGATTCGAAAGAAGATTTATTTGAAGAATTAAAGCTATCAGTCAGTAAGACTCTCTTTGACTACGAAGAAAGAAATTATTGTGAATATTAGTAGAAATAAGTAAGGACATATAATCCTCTGGTAGAAGAAAAAAGGAGGAACCATAGCCTAGTTTCAACTAGGAGTGGGTTAAACTTTTAGGCCTAAATTGTAAAAGGCAGGGGGACTATGCGGTGTTGGAAATAACGAGATAGTTTGGTGGGTATTTGTTTGGTTATCGAGTAAGAGGTGTTCTAGGATGAGCTGGAAGATGCAACATACCCCTCAATATAAAGGAGATATTGTTCAGCCTGCTTAGCAAACATGGTCTTGATGCAAATCGAGGGCATTATAGGACTAGATATTAAAGAAGATAAGAAATGTTGGTAAATCAATACATTTTAGTGGCAGGTCTGAGAAAAATACTAAATATTGAGTATTTATTTTAACACGTTTGGATCACAAGCTCATGAATAGCTTGTTCCAAAAATCAGCTTTTAACTTGTGAATCACAAGTATAAAAAATAAATTGACTCAAAACAAATTACAGTATGTAAACTCCTAATAAATGTAATTTAAAAACAAATATTATCTAATAAAATATATAAAAAAAGTAGGCTAAATGTTAATACTAATATTTGCTAATTATAACAACATCAGTATTGTACTACTGATAGTCCTACTGTACTAGAATTTCTTATTTATAGGAAAACATAATATGCCTTGAATTATTCGTACATATTAGTATTTACAAATATACATTGTAATCATTGTTACTATGTACTTTTACTTACATTAAGTAAGTATAATACAACTTTCACGCATAACATATGGTTATGCTTAACATATGTGAAAGGAGCAAGCAGATGTTATGGATTCATTATTATTCATAAAATATTATAGATCACATACTTTGCTTCAAAGTACTTAAAAATACATTCTAACCTTTTTAAAAATATAGTTAATATAACAAAACTAGAAATAGCTCTTAAAATTTAAAAACATGCAGAAAATCTTAATTTATAAATTACTAACGAACCCTATTAACCGTCCTTCTTAAGGGCTTCAAGTAATATTTATATTGATTTAATTTGTATTTGTATTTAGATTGAATTTAATTTACTGAAAGTAAATCCTAAAAAATATATCAAGCCTTAAACTTACCTATTACTCTTTTGAAAAACCAAGAGAAGGAAAAGCTTCTGCTTGCAACATGACATTTGTAAAGTATAACTAACCTTCAAAGAGGTATAACAACAAACATTTAGTATCGAATATTTAATTATGTTTATAAAAGTCGTTTAGAGGTGATTAATAACACATTTATTATCAGCTGATTGCCAAGTGATAAGGGGGTTTTTAAGGCCAGTGGGGCGTAGCCTAAGTGTTACTCGGTGACCCTAAGAACGTTCATGTAAAATAACAGCTCAATGGGACCAGTAGTTTTTATGTGATTGAGTAAAACACAAACACATACACACACACACCCACCCCCCCCCCCCCACACACACACACACACAAACAAACACACACACACACACACACACACACACACACACACACACACACACACCATTAGTTTTTTGTATAATAGTATAAATATAAGCCTATTGTTCTTTCATGAAGCAGAATACTATATTACACTACTAGAGAACAAATAAAAAAAAAGTATTATAATATCGCTACAAAGTATGTAATTAATGTACGTTCGATTAAAAAAAAAAAAACAATTCCTAAAGAAAGCTTTAACGCATCTTAATATCACGTATGTTGTTGTAACACTGAAGGGAATAGGGACCACTTCTTCACTTCGGTAATCGATTAGTTCGGTGGAGTTTCTAACAAAGAAAACGAATAAAGTGATAACTTTTTACCCGTCAACCAATAGAAAACAACACTCCACTGAGGATTAACCAATCTATGTCTGTCAATCTGTCATTGATGGTTTTCAAAAACTAACACAAACAAGACAACTGACATTTTTATTAGAATGGCAATAATAATTCTTCTTGTGTATGATGTATTGCAAATAATGTATGTAAAATACAACGAATCGGTGTTGGCCCTATAAAGATAAATTTCTAAATATGTACTTAAATAAATACATTTTTGTGAAACTCTAAAATGTTATAAAAAGTGGTTATATTGTCGTTACTTCTGTAACGTGAGCCAAAACTTAATTAGCATTTTTAAATGAGTTTTAATTAATCAACATCCATATATTTAAATATAGAATTTAAAGTAATATTTTATTTCCACATGTAAAATCAGACCTTACTTATATAAATATTTAAGTAAGGTATAACAATCCGTATATATACAGTATTAGAAAAACAAATAATTACATTACTAGTTACGTAAAAATACTATTATACAAGTGTAAGTAGATGATTTGAGTAATATATATACGAATCGTGCAGTCGAGTTACATCGCAAATTGAGCATAGCAAACCAGAATTAATATTTTCCAATCGAGATGAAATATTTCTGACAAAATTTTACGGTAATATTGTTTTATGTAAACCAACTTCCATTAAAATGTTCAACATCAAACGCAAAAGATTTTAACGGGATTTTTGTATTGTTTTATAAAAACTCTGGCAGAGCCGTCGCGTGTAAGGGTTCCCAGCTTTATGTAAATACCGCTTCTCTCGCCCCAAAACGCCGTTGGGCTTTTCCTTCCAATCTTATCGCTCCAGAGTTCTTTGCATTTCTATATTCGTAATAACATTACATTTTTCATCCGTCCTCATACCTCCACAAGGATATTCATCACGAAACTGTTCTACACATAGGTCTATTACTTCTCTATCCCGACGTATATAGCTTTATTCCTTTGTAATTATAATAGATATTACTATGTATGGAGTGTAGCGTGTGGGACAAAACAAGAATATGAAGAAAAGAAAAGACAATTTTGTGTACTTTGTAAAAGAAAAGTGATTTTATAGAATGCGCTGAGTGAAGCGAACAGATGTTAAGGGCTAAAACAGGAAATATATATATATATATATATATATATATATATATATATATATATATATATATATATACATATATATATATATATATATATATATATATATATATATATAAATATGTGTGTGTATATATATATATAACATTTTTCGCTTCTGAAAAATGAAAATACAA
>JBAIZL010000001.1:114490349-114637849 GCA_036971475.1 Prosapia bicincta | reverse complement strand
CTAAGGATGCCAGAAGTAATACAAACTGGAAGACTATCCTGGCAGGCCATGTGCCCCAAATGGAGGATAGTGCTTTACTCAGAAGCCTATTAGGTAGAACTATCCACAAAATAAAAGCAAAAGACGTCATAGACTTAGATGTGCTCAGGATGCTAGAACCGTGATGAATGTGAGGAACTGGATAGCAGCTTGTATTGCCACGAAAGAACAAGAAGACATAAGTCGAGTACATCATTAATTTAAAATTATTTTAAAAAGACTGTATGAAAAGAGTATATATTTTCAACACATGATAATAAAGTATTATAAAAAAGTACCTATAATATCCATCACCATTCATCCTCTCATAGAGTCTGACGGGATGGCATCTCCTTCTTCTACACTGCATACCCTACCTGGCTACCATACGTAGCAGATACCTAAGTAAATAATAGTTGTGTGATTTTTGAAAGGGTAGTAGAAAATTGAATGTCAAAGAAATTAGAAGTCTATTGTTCAAAATATTCTTTACTAGTCTACTACAATTATATTTTACACTTCACAAAGGAAAAGGTTTTTTTCAATTTAAAACTGATGTTATTAGGTAGTTTAATGCAATATTTATATTTTTAAACAAGGGAGTAATAATTTATTGACATTTTATCCCTTTATTCTAATTTAAAATTACTAGTGTTTTATATTTTACATTTTTTATTTAAAGAGGTTTTTGTGGACCTCTTTAAGCATATGCATATCTTGTAAAAACCTTTGAAAATTGGATTAGATAAATTTCCCGTAATGCCTGCTGCATCCACGTAACCTACATTCCCTTAGCTTTTCACGGTTCGATAAGCTTTCGCGTTCCCAACTTAAAATTGATTCCATATTACTTAACCCGAGGGGTCTTATCGTAAAATATTCATCCGGCTCCACTGGTCCAGGATAATAGAGAATCATTGATTTCTTCGAGCCAGTGCTTTCTTTATTACGGCTTATCGGAAGATACGGACTCTATACGCGTACTTTTCAGCTTGGCATGAGACCGTAAAAACCAACAAACTAAACCAATTTTCGTTTTTTGTACATTTACAGCATTATTATTATAAACGCAAAACATTTGTAAAAAACGAGAAGTAAAATAAACAAAATGATAGAATATCTAAATCAACCGTCAAAACCAAACCTTTTAAAAGACAAAGATAAATTTTTTCAGCAGTGCACATCTGAGTTTTATTCTGATTAAATTTTGTTTTACGTATAAGAATAATAAAAAGAATTAGACTGCTGACGGCAAAGAAGAAGTATCTTACTGATTTAACTTCAAAACACAACAACGTTTTGAGATGGTTCTAATTTCTATACACTTTTGAGATAGCTTTCGTATTTTAAATTAATTAATAATAGAGGCTTCCTTGTGACGAAATGAATTAAGTCAAATCAAACTGTATGAATAGCAGAAAATTGTTGACATACAGAAATATGTTGTAATCACTCATAACTAGATCTATAATGGAGGATAATCGAGAAATAATAACACTCTAGTGTGTTTAGAGTAATGGGCTAACAATTTTTAAATAAAACAAATTTACCATTTTTAAAGAATAATTTAGGAAAGATTGTAAGGTTATGCCATGGTCACGTAGAAAGTAGAAGAGGAAGGTTTGCAATGTTAGAAGGGTTGAAATGTAGAAAGAGGCTAAAGAACTCCGAACTATTTAGACAAGAGATCTGTCGATCGTCCTAAATCAAAGAAGAAATTAATTTAATTCTAAATGTCCTTTATTGTAGAAAAAATAACCACAAATATTTTTTGAAGTTTGTAAATAATAGTATATTTTAAGTACAGAACGTGTTAAAACAAAATACGAAAAGGTCTGAAAATATTGTCTTTTAGGATAAGATCCTAGTATTTTTCAAGTTCCACATTTAGTTAATTGCTTGATATTGGGTTATACAAAATATTTACGCAAGTATAGATAATTTTAGAATAATATGACTAACAATATAACCACTTTTTGAAGTAACCAAACTTTTGAGCGGCTATTTAAAAGTACTACCGAATCCCTAGCCGCAAAAGATTGAAATAATTTTATAAAACACTTGATTCAAAATCAATTAAATAATTTTCATTTCTATTCTAATATTCATCCCAACATCAATGAAATTAACTTGACATAGTAAAATTATTTCATTTTCTTCACGATTTACGCCTATCTTTGCAGTTAGGGTATTACGATCATTATACACAAGATTATAATTGAAAAACGTAATAATAGTGTTTTGAAATTGCTTCTCCAAATTTCAGAATACTCTTTAGCCTGCAAAAGTCGGTTATTACTAACTTTAGACACAACTATATTGTACATAATTTACTATTACAAAGAAATAATAACATACAATTTCTCAAAATCACACCGAAATTTAAGTTGAAGCCATATTATTATAGAATAATTCTACAGGACCTTGAGGAAGATTTAAGGGTACTTGACGTTACAGCATGGTAACAGAAGGCAAAAGACAGAAGTACATGGCGGGAGATTGTTAAGGAAGCCAAGATCCACCCCGGCTGTAGCGCTACGTAGTAAGCAAGTAAGTAATCCAATGATATCCCAGCTATTATAATTACTGGTATCTACTTGTACACAAACACAGTGTTGTAAAATTTGTACCTACAAAAATTTTATCGTGCTTTTAGTTACAAAAACTAATTTCTTCAACATCACAGTCTTTCATTTTCCTGCCCATGACGTAAAATCTTTTTAAATGAAACTTCCTTACCTGACAACTTTCAGAAACTTTAATTAAAGTAAGTTTTAAAAAGAAATACTCTACAAATCTTGCCCGGGCGGGTCGTTATGATACAAAGTTTTAATTTAAAACCACAGTGTCCGTCATTAGTGAATGTAACTCTTCAGTTTTCTGAAAGAAGGGCTACTTTTAATGTACAAAAAACACTAGTAAATACATATTTTTAGATTAATTTTTATCAAACGTTTTTAAATTGATTACATATTTTAATGTTCATGTTAATCATACTGATTGTATTTAATTTTTGAGAGATACGGGTGAATGACATCTTACACTGGGGCTTTTTTCCACTTGGTATGCAGCGTATATTAATAACACCATTGCATCACTGAAGAAAAGATCAATACTTACTGGTAAAAGGGTTGATTGTCATTTGTATAAAAATACATGCGTAGTACAATATAAAGCTAAATTTTATAACTGGTTACTAACTCAGCTTATATTTTATTTAATCAAACAAAATAATTACTCCGAGAAAAACGTATGCTGGCGTCTTTTCAATTTTAAAAATCAGACTTGTGGCAAAATCAGGCCACATTAATATTGTAGTAAAGGATCTTTCAAGATGAGTTAAATGAGGGAAAATGACCGAATTAGGGATGGCTTTAGTACAATAATAAAATGGCGACTCCCTCAACTACTTATTTTTTACTTGATCCAAGTCATAGGCTACGTGTTCGTGAGTAGACTGCAAGAGAAATAGGTATAATAAAAAGGCTACTACGTGGACGTAATTGAAACCCAAATGTTTTCCTTCAGACAAACGCACTCTGCAGGCATGAAAGGAAGTTGCAGTGTTTCATGTTCAGGTGGACGTGGTTTTGCAATAAACCAACACTTGCAGACTTGACACTGCATTTCTCTTAAAATGACTAATTAAAGCCACAACGTATTTACTTAAATTTTAATTAAAAAAAAAAAACAAATATTTGTAAATCTGCCTCTGCCGAGCTAAATGAATTCAGATTTTAAAGACCTATTACACCTTCATAATTCAACCTGTAGGGCTATGTGATGCAAATCTTCAAAACTTAATTCACCTTCATATATTCAACGTGTATGTGATGTTAATTTTCAAGACCTATTTAGAATTTATATATTGAACCTGTATATGATGCAAATCTTAAAAACCCATTTCGCCTTTATATATTCAACCTGTATGTAATGAAAATCTGTTAAACCTAATTCGCCTTTATATATTCAACCTGTATGTAATGAAAATCTGCTAAACCTAAATCGCCTTTATATATTCAACCTGTATGTAATGAAAATCTGCTAAACCTAATTCGCCTTTATATATTCAACCTGTATGTAATGAAAATCTGCTAAACCTAATTCGCCTTTATATATTCAACCTGTATGTAATGAAAATCTGCTAAACCTAATTCGCCTTTATATATTCAACCTGTATGTAATGAAAATCTGCTAAACCTAATTCGCCTTTATATATTCAACCTGTATGTAATGAAAATCTGCTAAACCTAATTCGCCTTTATATATTCAACCTGTATGTAATGAAAATCTGCTAAACCTAATTCGCCTTTATATATTCAACCTGTATGTAATGAAAATCTGCTAAACCTAATTCGCCTTTATATATTGAATCTGTATATGATGCAAATCTTAAAAACCCATTTCGCCTTTATATATTCAACCTGTATGTAATGAAAATCTGCTAAACCTAATTCGCCTTTATATATTCAACCTGTATGTAAAGAAAATCTGCTAAACCTAATTCGCCTTTATATATTCAACCTGTATGTAATGAAAACCTGCAAAACCTAATTCGCCTTTATATATTCAACCTGTATGTAATGAAAATCTGCTAAACCTAAATCGCCTTTATATATTCAACCTGTATGTAATGAAAATCTGTTAAACCTAAATCGCCTTTATATATTCAACCTGTATGTAATGAAAATCTGCTAAACCTAATTCGCCTTTATATATTCAACCTGTATGTAATGAATATCTGCTAAACCTAATTCGCCTTTATATATTCAACCTGTATGTAATGAAAACCTGCAAAACCTAATTCGCATTTATATATTCAACCTGTATGTAATGAAAATCTGCTAAACCTAAATCTCCTTTATATATTCAACCTGTATGTAATGAAAATCTGCTAAACCTAAATCGCCTTTATATATTCAACCTGTATGTAATGAAAATCTGCTAAACCTAAATCGCCTTTATATATTCAACCTGTATGTAATGAAAATCTGCTAAACCTAAATCGCCTTTATATATTCAACCTGTATGTAATGAAAATCTGCTAAACCTAATTCGCCTTTATATATTCAACCTGTATGTAATGAAAATCTGCTAAACCTAATTCGTCTTTATATATTCAACCTATGTAAGACGAAATTTTTCAAAACTTATTTAAACTAAATTCTTGTAATGATATATTCTTCACTTCCGAAAAAAAAATATGTATCTTGGCCTCAATACTTTACATATGAGTATAAACATTTTCTTCTAAATAAGTGTCTCCTATTTTAGAATAATCCGCTACTTGCTTAAATATGTATTTTTGTTCTCGCTAACTATAGCAAAAATATTTTACTTTTAATAATTGTTTCTTCTCTAAAGTTTTTGTACTTGTAGTATATTCTGTACCTTAAGGATAGTTAAAATACCCGGAGCTCAAAATGTCAACTAACAAACAAAGTTTTGAGATCTACTTGCTAATGCCAGCTCTCTGCAATCATACCATTTGGCGTCTAGCATCTCTGTAAAGGCAAGATGGAGGCTGACAATTGGTCACTGCGTCATTAAAGCTTAGCAGACGGTCGGCCATCATCCCATTTCCAAGGAAACTCTTGTAGGCGAATTGGTCGCAGATTGCTTGGTAGCGGCACTTGGAACTTTGAGATATTGGTAGTTAATGTCAGGCTGTATAAAACTAACGGCCTATATAAGTACAGTTAACAGTTGCATTTAATCATACCCTTAGAAACATAGTCGGGGTTGTGAATAAGTAACTATCTCTACCGTAGATTTAGCGTTAGTCTATTTCAAGTGGCAATCTTCTACACGTGATCCTATATAATGGAGTTCTATGTCCCTACCTTCCATATCCATAATGCCTCCCTATTTTTCGTGAACAAAGATAATGAACATTATATATTTATCAGTCAAGAATATAATTAACCGAATTTCATTCTAACCACAAGCTTTTTCATATCCTTTATAGCCAAGTACAATCAAATTAAACCACAAGAACATTCAAACATTAGAGCTGCTGAACAAAAGCATTAAAAGTATGCCTACAATGTTTGGTCGTGCGTTTTCAGAAATTGTTTTACGGTTTAGAATCAGGTTAATATCGCAGCGCCGAAGTGCAATAACTCGATGACTATTGGTTCGCAGGTGCTCGTGATAGCGATAGCAAGGTAGATGTACGTATTTATCGCTTTAATTACAGACGCTTGTAACGATCCCGAACGTTTCCAGATTTATGCAGAGCCGATCTGACCACGAACAGCTGCTACGGCAATTAACGGCTTTAATGGGCTATCACGCACAATACGTCAACATTAGGTCGTGTAATGCTGTGACACGTCGAGCATTTACAAAGCAGGAAATGTCGAGTCCTACATTTGTTCTGTACAATTCCTGCCACAAGTTATGATCCTTTATCCACTAAACTCCTCTGGCACCCTTCCCATGGTCTGTAAATAAATGAGGGTTACAATTTTTTTATTACACTTAGATCTGGTATTAAATTAACATAATGTTTAGTAAATCTCGAACTCTTACTTTCCCGAAATATATGAAGAAATGAGTTTCCAAATCGTGGGCTGCTATTTCAAAATTGACTTGTTCATGCCTTGCGGTAATTTTTCATTTAATCTCTGAAGAAAATATGTCGCGTTGTAATATATATAAAGTTGCTTTTAGAAGCCCTTTTTTTTAACAAAAAAAAGAGGACTTCCGTTTCGGAAGATGTATCCCTTTGTAGTCTCGAACGGTAACACGCTGTTCTAGTCTCTCGAGGTAGAGGTAGACACGAACCTCTATGATTTGTTAGCAATCATTAAACAACAATAGCCCTTGCTACGAATATTTAAATAAGGGTGTTTAATAGGTGTTTGTAGCAAGGGATATTCTTGTTTATTGAAAACAATTACGCTACTGTGCTCTATATAGATTTTTTATTTTATTTGTAGCCAATGTAAGAAAATCATTATCTTGTAAGTTGGTTCTTTCTCAGTTCAACTAAAATGCAATTAATAGTTTGAATAATTTAATTATTAATATTCAATTACAATTAAAAATAAAAACATAACATTTTAACATTATTATTTCCAAACACGAAAACTCTTTTAATTCTTAAAACGTTCCTGCAAAGATTTGACACACTGCAGATGGTACAGAAAAGGTCACTATTTACAATTAGTTACCAGTAAGGATAGGAAATTAATTCTTAATTTAAAAAAATGTTTTACAATTAAAGTAAAAACGTTGTTTAGAAACTTCATAATTGGTGACTTGAGGGAAAATATGTGGAAGTCAACACAAGAATGTGTGCAATGTTGGAGAGGGAGAATTTCTTTTTTATTGTGTCACTCCAACACACCCGAGTTGTACGTCTTTTGTCAGTTCTGTTCAAACGCACAAAAAACAAATTTATAATTTTAAAAAAATTGAAAAACTAACTTAAAGGAGGGAGAAATGTTCCCTAAATAAAAAGGGCAAATATCTTTCTTTGCTTAGTGGACTAAATACACAATAAATGGGATTCCCTTGGGGCAGATTATTCTTTTATAGCATAAATATCTGGAACAGAAGGCGAATTTGAAATATCCACTAAATATATTGCGTATATTATTATTATTTTGTTAGAATTTTTTAGAACTAATCTCTCAAAAAAGATGTTTAACAAACTTTAGGGTGAAACTAGAGTACGCTCGTCAACATTAAACCGATATAGCGACAAACCTTTATTTTATCTTCCTTCTTTAATTAAATACAAGTATTGACACATTTGTATGCCACCGATGCCACCGAAGTAAACTTACGTAAGTAAGTGACCCTCTTCATCCCTTCACATCCTATTTCAGGGGGGTTTTATCCCTACCATTACCTTACCTATATTTGCATATTTTCCCTATATTTCGGAACCGATTGTAGTTATTATGGCTGACCGGGATCGTAAAAAAGAAATCAACACACATAAGTACATACCTAGGCACATATAATAGGCTACATGCTTATGTAATTATGTACATACCTACATTCATACTTACGCACACTAAACAAACATGCACAGTTGGAAATGCTTTCAACGAAAACAAGACTAATAAAAATCATCTTAATGATACGATCAATATAGGGAAAACCACAAGTCTTACGAAGGTAAAAAATAAAGCATTTTGTCGCATTAAAATTTTTAATTATTCCAACAAGTGGCAGTATTTTAATTGGCTGGATAAGAGTCATTGGGATTTTCTCGATGTTGATCGAAACTTTGGCAAGATGTTTAATGTGATAAAATTCGTATTTGTTTTGTTTTTCTTCTAAAGCTTCCCAACTTCAGTTGTATACAACACGACTCATATATTCCTACGTACGCACTCTTACATACATACATATGAATACAGTACAAAAACACACGTTCATAACCTTACATGAATATATTACAAGCTTACATCGCTACACTACGTTTTGTCAATAAATTTACATATTTTGCTCCACACTTCCTCATCACATCATGCATTTTAAAACCTTCTATCAACTACGTTTTTACATCTTTTTGCAATCTTTGCCTCCCAAACTCAAGGGAACTAAAAACAAACCAAAAACAACAGGTGTATTTATCTGGTACCCGTTCACACAAGAACCAATTAAATCGAAACCCAATTTCTATCGACTCTAGGAATACACATTCGTAGGTTAAGGCAGCGGAATCATTTCGTTTTTAATACAACCGGAAGCCAACGTCAAAATGCAGAGGCGGTTTCCTGGTAGAACGCTGCTAATATCTTACATGCATCTAAAGCCTTTTGATGTAGAACACGTCCTACCCCGGGCAACAACTGCCACAATCGACACCCTCTATTTCTATTGACTGATTCTATTTGCACGTGCCCTATCCATGACTTCCGTCCTGTACCCTACCCTTCCTGTCACACCCTTAATTTGTTGTATTGTCTGAAGTCTGTGTAACGCGTCACGGGCCAACAAACCACCGGATGACACTCAAGCTGATCCTCAGGGTAGAAAGACATTAATTGCTGAGAAACATCTGTACTTGCACTGTAGAAGGGTTGACACACAATAAAAGGAAGTTATAAGAAAAGGGGTTGATCGCAAGTAGATGTGAGTAAGAAAGAATGAACTTTTCTTATCACGTGCAGTTCTACATTGTTAGAACTTTTGGGAGGACATTTTTCACAAAGTAGGCTATATTACAAAAACATATTTTACAGAATATGTTGATGGCGAAAAAAAATATATTAAAAAAAAATCGGTTGGGTACAGAAAATGTACGTCTGAAGTGTAAACTTCATATAATGAAAAATTAAATTAAACTAAGGTAAAAATATGCTATTAAGACACTTCTTACGTATTATATATTCGTTATTTAAATGTGGTAAAATGCACATGTCCCACCCCAATGCAATGCTTATAAAATTAATGAAAAACATGTCCTTAAGTTATATTGATAATAATTATTTTTTGTTACTGGCACGGAAGGGTAGTTTTATATATCTATATTGAAATATACCTATAAAGTATCCAGTCAGGATAGATTTGGTTGTAATTTTATACATTTAACTAAACAAATGTACACAAATGTAAGGCTAGCATAGAAATCACGTGACGTCACCTGTCAGAACGTATTACACCATGGAAGTAGACGTCTAACTAGGTAATGTTGTATAAAATTACAACCAAATCTATCCTGACTGGAGACTTTATAGGTATATTTAAATATATGTATACTTAGTACGGCGCGCTGTTGATACGCGGACGTAGTACTTCTTACCACTCCGCAATGGGTTTTTACCCTACTTTAATTTAATAAGAAATAACCTTTCGTGTAAAAAAAATGTGTTCTGCATATGGTCTTAGGATTTGTTTTATGTAGTCATTTCTGGACTCCGGTAAAAAATCCCTCTACAATAGTGGCCTCTTTATAATACATACGTACCATTAAGAAATAAAAATTATACCTACTTAAACAGAGTTTTATTATAATTATTTATTCTAAACTATTACCAAGTTTTTAAATTATTGGTTTGAAAATAAAAACTAACCTTATTATTATTATTTTTATTGTTACTACTATTAATTTAAATTTTTAAATTCAATTTTATAGGCTGAAAAGGTTATAAAATTAAACATTAGTTTTATTAGCTTACTACTAGCCTACTTTTACTAAAGTTAAAAACTACAGTTTTACTTTAATCTAAAAAATGCTTTAACATGAAAATGTACAATTGAGAAACCAACATAACATATCACTAATAAAAACGACTGTTGTATTACATCGTATGTTATCACTCAATTTAAAAAAATATACGATATTCTGAATATACAGAAATAGAATTGCATTTGAAAATCATTTTAGCAAATCTAAATAGCCAAAATCTAGGTATCCTGGAATTCTGGAATACTCAAATAATGTTAAAAACCCAAATAGGATAAAGTATTGACTAAGTGTAAGAAAGGTCTTCAGCAAACCGGTCTTTGCAAATAGACTATTTTGAAAGAACAACTCCTATTTATTAACAAGGTAGTTCTAATTACTATCGTTCTTAAATTATTGTTTTGTTCTTTGTTGTTAGATATGCGACAAAATTCTTCAGCGAGACTTAACGGCCAAGAATTCCTTGAGTACACAGTCCGGAGCAGAGGCATATTTCACTAGTTCTTGTCATGACCAGATGACCAGTGAAATATGACAGGTTGCATTCTCAAAGCTCGGAGCAACTATTTCTGTGTCATGATCGTTTCGTATGATGGCAATGCAATTTCCACTTTACTTGTTCCAAGTTCTATTTCAATCTGTGCCCGATCCCAGAATAGATACCACCTACTGAATACCTCTGCATCTTCGGGCCCAAAAATACTTTAGTTTTTGCTCCAGAGGTAAGTCAACTATAAATGTAAGAAACTATTCCTTTTACAACTGAAAGATTTTAAAGAATCCTTTGAATGTGATTAAGTTAAATAATATTAATTATTATTATGTTCTTAATGTAGAATAATATTTCATAGCTGATAAATTTAATTCATGTACTGAATATATAATAATTTGTAAGTTATCATTTGTTTTTCTTTTTATATAATTAGCTACTTTTAGTGTAAAAATTATATGTGAAACTCCCATAGTCCAAATATAAACATGTTTTTACGTTGGTAGATTTTTGAATCTTTCCTTTCAATTATTTTTAAGTGAATTTGTTAAATATAAATTATATCATTAATAATTGATTGTTTTTTTTGCACTATAAAAACTGTAATTTTAAAGATTAGTAAAAATAGGCCAGTAGTAGGCTAATAAAACTAGTTTTTAAATTTATAACTTTTCAACCTATAAAATCGAATTTAAAATTATAAAGTAATAGTAGTAATAATAATAATAATAATAATAACAATAAGGTTAGTTTTTATTTTCTAACAAATAATTTAAAAAGTTGGTAATAGTTTAGAATAAACAATAACAATAAAACTTTAGTTTAAGTAGGTATAATTGTTATTTCTTAATGGTAGGCCCTACTTACGAACTATAAGGAGACCTCTATTGTAGAGGGATTTTTTACCGGGGTCCAAAATTGACTACATAAAACAAATCCTAAGGTCATATGCACAACACATTTTTTTACACGAAAGGTTATTTCTTATTAAATTAAAATTAGGTAAAATATTCAGTATGGAGTACTAAATACTACTGCCACGTATCAACAGCGCACTCTACTACTTATACATATGTTTAAATATATCTATAAAGTCTCCAGTCAGGATAGATTTGATTGTAATATTATACAACATTACCTAGTTAGACGTCTACGTCCGCGGAGTAATACTTTTTGCCAAGTGACGTCACGTGATTTATATTCTACATTTACATTTGTTTGGTTAAATGTATAAAATTACAACAAAATCTATCCTGACTGGATACTTCATAGGTATATTTCAATATAGATATATAAAATTACCCTTCCCTGGCAGTAACAAAAAATAATTATTATCAATATAGCTTCAGGTCATGTTTTTGATTAATTTTATACGCATTGCATTGCGGGTGAGAAATGTGCCTCCGTATAATACGTAAGTACCGTCTTAATAGCTTATTTTTACCTTAGTTTAATTTAATTTTTCATTATAAGAAGCTTACATTTCAGACGTACATTTTTTGTACTCAATTGATTGTTTAAAAATATATTATTTTTCGACATCAACATATTCAAAATTCAACATAAATTCAATAAATAATCGATAAATGGATAAACCATTTAATATCATGGCAAGAATAGAAAAGTAAAATGAGCTCAAAAAGCGAGGATACTATCAGGCAGTCAATACATCCAAGAACTGATATTGGTGAAGGAGAAAAACACTGAAAGAGAAACAAAGAAAAGACTCCTGGAAGTAGATGACATAACATACAAAAAAATAGAATAACCACCTCTAAAGATGATGTCTGGTATTGTTTCATATGTGACGCAAAATCAATAAAAACCATGTTACAATGTATGAAGTGCCGCCAGTGGGTACATAAAATTTGCTCTGGAGTTCGACCAAAAACAAAAGTGTATTATTGTAGTTTTACAAATTGTCAATGATTTAACTTATTTGAAATTATTTTGCCATATTTGTACTTCTCATTAAACACACTTCACCTTAAATCATTGTATGTAGTTAAATTATAAATTCATTTGTACTTATGTACCTGGTACAATTTAGAACACAGTTTCCTAAATTGAACTTTTGTAAAGTTATACAATTTTAATTATTAAAAAGTTACTAACACCCCTGAAGGGCTGAAAATACGTTTACTGTTGTAAAAGAGCAGTATATATAGTACTGGTGCTACATCATGTTTACAGTTTATTATTGTATGAAAAAATGTTTACATAAATGTGGTTTAATACAGGCAACTTCCCCCTATATCAGTATTTGCAGATTTTGAAAATAAGTAGATTTTGAAATTGTTTTAACAAACACTAAAATGCAAATTGTGCATGAGATGGTTTAGTCATTTTTAAATAAATATATATAAATGCATATGCATAAGTAAAACATTTAGCTATTATATAAGTTTAGACATAATATTTCCTACAAGAATTTCGTTATCAATGTAACTGGAATTTAATCAGTTATTTGCATTAAGTATTTATCGCTAGGCGTAACAATGTGAAAGACCGTCAAGAATTGTATGTTTGTTTATCATACACTTCAGTGAAGTTTCTAAACTTAGATCCTGAAGTGTCTAACTAAACGATTGAGGTTACAGCCGAATCAAGCTTCGAGATAATAAAGATAATTTTACCTTAGATATGATTACTGCAGTTCCATGACCTATCATATTACACAGCTCTAGCATTAATCCTTCAGCAATGCATTCAACACAGCTCTCATTACGTCTATTATTTAAAGAATAAAAATCCAAATATTTGCCACTTTGTTATAAAATTGATTTTTGTTGAGAAATTAAAATTTAACATGATATCTTGAATAATCCACTAAGTGGATGGTTGTCAATGTTTAAATTAAATATGTAAAAGTTTTGTAAGAGGCAGATTAGTAGGCGATAACGTATTGTGAATACTTTAACATACACTTTTCAATTACAATTCAATTACAATGATGAACATAATATAAAACGAACCGTTATGACAAATATTGTAATATTCCAAAGTCTCAATGTTGCTTTAGAGTAGTGTAACGTTTATTATAAATATAAGAAACAACGAGGCCTCGTGGTGGAGAGACTAGAAACTTGTGTAGGAAGGCTAATTTATGTTATAAAAACTGAACCACGATACTTTCAAATTTATTGGACGATTTATTAGTGATCTGGACAAATATAATCTGATTGACGTCATATTGTAAACTTTGTGTTTGTGTGTGTGTGTGTGAGTGTGTGTGTGTGTGTGTGTTAGTGTGTGTGTGTGTGTGTGTGTGTGTGTGTGCGTGCCGAAGTATGTGAGACGACTACAAAGTGGAGACGGGTCTACAAGAATCTACAAGAGGACTTACCATCTATCAAGGTAATAACAAAGTGTTTACCTTATGAAATCCTTGTGTAAGAATGTGAAAATAAAGGATAATCTAAATTTCAGGAAAATGATTAAGTTACAAACATGGTGTTGAAAGTTAGAGGCTCGTAGTTTACGTGGGAAGCAGACATACGCTCTAACAATATTCGCATATAGACAGGCTAGAGAAGGGTCTACCCTTATCTTGTAAGTCGTCGGTAGAATTATAGTGTGAATTAAACTCTAATAGAGCTGAAGCTGTGGCGTAGAAGGGAGGCTAGGTTGCCAGCTGGAACACTTGTGGCTCTAAGCCAATGGGAACTCGTTAAAAAAACAAAACACTATTTTGATTAGTAGGAATCAATAGGATTCTCTACAATAATTTTTAACGAATTAATTTTTAAATATTGTCATTAATAGATTAAATTTAATCTTTGGTTACATACTGAAAGACTATTCTGTATTTTAAAATTATATTTTACTTAGATAATATCTAATAATTATAGGCCTATTATATATAAAGCGTCTCATTGTATAATTTTGAGGGCTGCTATTATTATCTATTGAATCTTTAGAGCAGATGTTTTTTTTAATTGAATTTATTGAGTTTTCGTGATCTTAAGTAACAATTAAGATATTAACCAACTTCGTATAAAATAATACGCAACAATCGGATCATTTGCTCCTCTCGTCTCCAGTAAAGTGCACACAACGGACTGTCTTTTAAGAAGTATTTAAAAAGCAATATTGCTTTACTCGGGGACTACTAGTAGCCTATAATACCGGATATTTAATTTAGATATATTCTAACGATGTTGCCATCTCTTCCTTAATACTCCCTTTTAGAGAAGTTGTGTTCTTATAAAGGCTGTTTATTCGTAATGATATCCAGTAAATTAAAAGACAATAAAGCACTCTACAACAATAAATCACTTCACCACAACTGCGCACTGACGGACTTGGAATTGACAACAAAGCACCGCTTTGCTATTCGTACAGTGACGAGCCCCCAACCCTCTAGCCGCTTTCACTCTCAAAGGATTTATTCCAGCTTTACTACGCCATATTAACATTAGATTTTTCGATTACTGTAACTATATAACCACAATGAGGCTGCGAGTAGTTTGTAACTTCTTAAAACAGATTTAAAATTGTACTACGATTAATTTATCACCTAGCTGTAGATTATTTATATATGTTTCTCTTACAGATTCTGTATACATTATGGCTACAGAATAGCTTCTAAGAAAGGCATAATGTTATTCACAATATTTGTTCCCAATTTGAGGCAATAACGTTCACTTGGACCCATTTAACTTACGGAACAATATGTGACGCATGCCTACAGTAACACTAATAACTGTTTTAAATAAGGACGGCTGTTACTAGAGATGTGTCCCTTCATCCCGACCACAACGCTACCAACACTAACTTTATTAACTATAGGGTTTCAAGTACAAACTTTTCGTGAACACTACAACCAAAACATAAGACGCGAACAATTAAATCAAACATAGAGCAAGCTAAATGGAACAACATAAAAATATATTAATATTTTGACAATAATGCCGTCTAAAATACCATATACACTCAAAAAACCGGGAATAAAAAACACCCACATGAAAAGCCTACACGCACATAACCTGAGCAACTCCTATCGTAAATACAATTACAAAAGAGCTTATTCCACACACAACAAGCTCAATAAACATTTCAAACCCATTTATATACAAGTCCATGTATATACAACACCTCGGTTATATGTAAAATAACATGGAGACCTTCTTTAGTGATAAGGTCAAACAGCAAGATCATTTCTCCAAGACATAAATGTACATACATATCATAACACTCAGTCAAACTCAGTTGCACACCTCAAGCAACAACTACACGCACATATGTAGAAATTTTGCAGAAAATAAATAAGAACATCAGAAGTTGCTACGTATAAACATCATTTTAAATTACAACTAATACACGTACTGATTAGCCAATTACATTATAAATTACTCACGCTTTATGTCGTAATTACTTAATTTCTCTTAAAACTACCCCTAACCTTTAAAAAACCAAGAACTAATTTGCGGAACGACTTCACAAAGAGATTCATCCATTGAAACGCCCGTCCTCGTTTACATAAAAAGTAAGTGCTACTAGAGGTAATATGTGAACACATATTGTCATATATGTTAATGTATTTAAGTGTAATGTTATTTATTTATTTTAATACGAAAAAAACCCCACAAAAGTGAAACATCTAACCGCCAAATCATTATTCCAGAAACAAAACCTTTAAACCGAATTGAGCCATTGTCCGACAGTCAATGTCTTGATGGAACAATAACACTGATCAGTATTCCGTTCCTCTGGCCGGAAGCGCTACGCGCCGTGACGCCGGTGTTTTAGGATGCAAATTTGTCTCCCTTCTAAGTGACAAAGCCATTAGTATTATGTACAAAAGCGATGGCCTATTAATGGAGTCGCCATTAAAATATACATCTTTGTTTAGTTGGCTGCACTGGCAGGATGTCTTTAATGTTGGATAAATCTTTCATGATGCGTTTCAAATGTGTTCAATTAACTTTTGTTTGGAAACCAGTCTTCATAACGATCTGTTTATAGATAGTAATTAAAATTATAAGAATTAATCAAATTTTGAAAGACAAAAATACTTATTGAAAAATAGTTTTTTTAAATCTTTGCTATATCCTTTCTAATATTATGTTTCTTTCATTTATGCCAATAGAGTTAAATTA
Organism: Prosapia bicincta; assembly: GCA_036971475.1. Classification (NCBI taxonomy): domain Eukaryota; kingdom Metazoa; phylum Arthropoda; class Insecta; order Hemiptera; family Cercopidae; genus Prosapia; species Prosapia bicincta. The sequence continues at coordinate 114,621,090 of JBAIZL010000001.1, read as the reverse complement.
ATAATAAAGACTCTAAAATACGGAAGGAATAAATACTTAAACTAATTTTAAAATATTATTTAAGCCATTATTTGTCATATACAATATCAAGAGTACAGTAGTACAATAAATTACAATAAAATTATATGGGGCGAAAACCCCATACCATACAAATATTAAAAAATAACTAATATTACAAGTTACCTAAGCTTAAACCCTTATGTACATTTCGATGCCCATGTCGTCATCATCAGAGGGTCTTGTTACAATATTACAATGTAGAATACAATAATTTACAAACGAGACTGACCTTAGTATTATTGTATTCTAGATTGTAGTTTTGTAATACGGCCCTCTAAAGATGACAACATGGTTACCGAAATGTACATAAGGGTTTAATCTTAGGTAACTTGTAATATTAGTTATTTTTGTGGTATTGGAGGTTCTGAATATTGGAGGTTTTGGGTATTGGAGGTTTTGAGTATTGGAGGTTTTGAGTATTGGAGGTTTTGAGTATTGGAGGTTTTGAGTATTGGAGGTTTCGAGTATTGGAGGTTTTGAGTATTGGAGGTTTTGAGTATTGGAGGTTTTGAGTATTGGAGGTTTTGAGTATTGGAGGTTTCGAGTATTGGAGGTTTTGAGTATTGGAGGTTTTGAGTATTGGAGGTTTTGAGTATTGGAGGTTTTGAGTATTGGAGGTTTTGAGTATTGGAGGTTTTGAGTATTGGAGGTTTCGAGTATTGGAGGTTTTGAGTATTGGAGGTTTTGAGTATTGGAGGTTTTGGGTATTGGAGGTTTTGGGTATTTTTTATTTTAACGTTATTAGTCAGGTTAGTCACATGTAAACTTTACAATATTTATATCTGGTTTTGTTTATTTTACAACTTACTATTTTATTTCACTTACTGAATTCACTTGAATACTGTTAATTAATAAATTTGGATTTTGCAAGTACTTGTATCTATACGTTGTCCCTTTGACGTGTTGACTTTATAGTTGGTTAAATAATATATTAGCTTCTATCTCAAAATAACTATGTGTTCATTTTCCTTAACATTATTGAAGTAAAATTCTAATATTAAATGTTGAGTAGGGTAACTAAAAGTAACAAATTAAAGAAAATATCTATTTATAAGTTTATTTTAATTTATGGCCACTAAAAAGAAGGAAATGTAAATATAAATTTGAGTTATACACCATTCAACTAGCTATTAAACTATTGAATTTAAATTAAATGTACAGTAGTTACATTTTAAATAAAAGTATTAAACAAAGCCTCTTTTTTAGAAAAAATACAACTACTTTTTTTTCTTTTAATAAAATTAAATAATACGTCAAAATGCTATTCAACTTTCATTTTTTAAATTGATAATGAAAAATAGTTTTTCCTTATGCTACTCGAGTTTACATTCTTAAAAAAAATAAGCAAGTGATTTTAAGTGTCAGAAACACAAAATATTTATTAGAATTCCAAAAAAGTAAACAAATTTCAAATTTCAATCTATCAACAAAACACAAAACATTCATTAAAATTTTTAAAAAATAACTAATTTCAATCTATTAACACTTAAAAAACTGTTTAATATCGAAGTATCTTAATAAAACAGAGAGCTAAATATAGCACTACATAGCTACAAACTCGTATTATTGGTGACTTGGTCATAAAAATTAATAATTTCACACTATAGACGGCACTGAGTCGGCAAAGAGTTGAACACGAAAACTCGATTTAACGAATAACATGAAACCAACTTGTACAGCTTTTGCTGTATGGCAAATTAGATTTTAAGACAATTAAAAGGTTTGTAATTTTACCGAAACTTATAATGTAAACAGTAAAACTATAAAAATCTCCAATTATTCAGTTGTACATCCTGCTATGGTTTTGCAATATTAATTATTTATCAATTTACTTTGGAAAAACCAGTATATAAAAAAATCTTTAAAGTCAATTCCTCCTTGAATCAACAGAGAAAAATTTTATTTTAGTTTCTTTTTATTTTATAATTACGAATAATAACTAATATAAATATGTCAGAATACAAATATTAAATGGCAAAACAGAAAGCGAATTTCCTTGCAATTTTTCATTTTGCATATGTATAGTGTTGTACTATTATTTTTATTTTTTTTACTGTTTATACGCTTTCTTTTTTTTTGTCGCTTGCATTGTGTTGTAATTTCTTTTCGCTTTCCTTTCGCATTGTCCGTTTGTGAATCAAAGTTCGACACCGTTAATCCAGTTGGTTTATTTTTTCTTTTCATTCATTTTTAATCCTAGAGCATTATATATGATATTGTGTGATAACCATGGTAACAATTTAAGGTTATGCAATGGCGGTTTTTTTAAACAAATCTTTGAGAGATCAATTTCTAACTATGGAAATGTGGCTCAGTGTCAAAATGCGCCAGTCTTCGAATATGAAGATACTCAGTTCGAATCCGACCTAGACCGAAAATAAAATTGAATTTTTATAATGTAATTATTTAATAAGTATTTGAAAAAACTGTTTTATTATCAATTGTCATTCAATATTGGGTTAAAAGTTATTTGAACTTGATTGGATGAATAAAAACGAATTTTATTAAAGATTAAAAACTTGTACAAGATTATATATATATATATATATATTAGATAATTATTTTCCTGAAGACGCTGGTACTATTTTATCGGCGAAAAGCTTTGAATAAATATATTCGTTAAAAATATTCTTGTTTTTGAAATATTTTTAATTTAATAACTATATTACAAGAAAACATATCACCATATTTAATATATATATATATATATATATATATATATATATAACGTTATAGACATTGAATATAGTATCAAATTTAGAATGTATTTGTTCTTTTATTAATTTGTTATTATTACTGTATTTATATATTTCGAATGCTTCACACACACGTATATATAATAAGGAAAATGAACACAATAAAGAACACACCGTCAGAACATAGGACTATCCAACCCAACTATATAAGAAAATACAACAAATAGGGGGAAATTGAAAAAGATTATTCAACTTCAATAATTAATATATTTTAGAACATATTTTCTGCCTTTTTAAAAATATATTAAAATATTTTTCTTTATTCATACTTTTTGGAATAACTTCATTCTCAAAACATTAATAGTAATTCTTAAGTTTTAAAGAAAAAATATTTTAATGTTAGGTAAGGCAGAAATATGTTCTCAAATGTATACTTTTCACAGGTGAAAATGACTGATTTAATAATTTAAATAAATAAATAAACATAAATCTTAAGATAATTGTTTGGTTTGGTATCTATATACGCAGGGGTGAAATGACGGGAATTTGGTTCACTCGTAACTTTAACATACCTCATAATGCAATGAATTTTCAACAAGTAATACAAACAAAACGTTTTTAAAGTTAATTTCCACTTAGGTCAACAAAGACAAATTTTATTTTAGTTACTTTTTATTAAAAAATTACAATTAATATAAATAATGTAACCTATGGGTTAAAACAGCTGTTCAAGGTGTTTAAAGAAAAATATGCAAGTCAATTCCTACTTGACTCAATGGATATTTTTTAAAAAATTATAAGTTACTTTTTATTAAATAATTAGAATTAATATAAATAAACTAACATAGCCTATGTAAACCAACTGTTCTAACGCTTAATCAATAACATAAAATCAGGTGTTTTATGAAATTATATGTTATCACTTATTTTAAGCCAAATGGGACGAAAGAACTATATTGCATACCTTGCCCCTTTTGTGAAAAGTTTTCTTCACATATAAAACTAAAATCAATTCATTAAATTTAATTAATGAATTAATATTTTTAAAAACGAATGACATCAACTGTCATCCACTAAAAGTTTAAATAATGTATTTGACCTTGAATAGATGAATAAAGTATTTTATTAACGACTGGAAATTTGAACAAGATATACATACAAACACACACACATGTGTATAATATGTGTTTTCACATATTATATATACGTCAGGAGAGCATGAGTTAATAGAAGGAATTTATAAACCAAGCCTACTTACTGATATTCCTTAGTATACACGTTTCTCACATGGTCAAGGCATTTTCAATGGTGTGAGTTACGGGCATGACTTCCCATGAGTCTTCTCCGTGATTCGTAGCGTTGAAAATGCCTTGGCCATGTACGAAACGCTTCTGCTGAATAATATCAGTACTACGAGACACATCTGGTGAGAATATGTCTGGTATATTTACTAATATTTAGTAGGTAGTGGTATTTTTACCACGTAAATTGATAAGTAAACCCGTAAGCTTCAAGGTCAAATTAGAATTTAACTATTACATACGTTGTGGTTAATAATTATACAAAGATATTAGCGTCTTGGTATAAACTTTACCCTACAGAAACCCATACTGTTATCATGACTGAATGACAGTTTATAATTAATTCTATTGTTTATCCATTTACATATGGCACTGGAGCCCAACAAATTAACTTTAGAAATGGTTTATTTTACGTTTGCCAAGTTTACGCTGCATTTTATTACCTAACTCTACTTTGTATCTATACAGTAATGAAGAAGAATAATTTTTTCCCGTTATTGTTCAAGAATTATTTTATTTAGACTATGTATATAAAGGGGGATATGTTTCCAAGATGAAAACTCTGTAAGCCAGTATTTATTGCTCCCGTCACTTAAAATCACTTTGTTTCTTCTATAAAAAGTATATTTGAGCAACAAATGTGTGAAAGGAGAAAATCTAAGTTAATTTAGTTTCAAGGCAAGTATTACCACAGTTTTGAATGGAAGTATTAAGTAAAGGATAGTTCTTGGAAGTATAAACATATTTGTTTTACTTTTAAAGAAATCATTTACCACCTCAGCTCGAAAAATATAACTAATTTTTTGAAAAGGGCTATTTGAAGCAAACTACTTTACGTGGCTTTACAAATTTAGTCAACTAAAATGTTGGAATGTTTTTTTTAAATAAATTACTTCTTTTTAGAAAATGGTCTCCCTTTTCCCCTTATAAAGCTACGCCGCTAGGTTGCAGTTAGTGTTCGAATGTTATGGGTCTAATACTTCACACAGTTGTTTACCTTAACACGGCTTCAAGGCGGCCGTGAAGGGAATGGGCGTAACGTAAGGTGACAATATATTACCCAGCAGTGGATAAGTATAAAATGTTTTATGTTGTTATCGCTAAGTAGGAAGCGTCTTGCAGATGCTTCGCCTAATGGAATCTTAGAAGGCATGCGCAATACTCGTGGCGGCAGTACACTTACTACCACTCCATTCTGAAACCTTTACTTTTACCTCATTCTAAAACTAATATGGTGCTTAGTATTTTCCTCTTAATTAATAATAATTAATATTTCTATTAATTAAAGTGTTATTGTATTATATATAATATGATATCTATAAAAGTGAATCGACAAAATTGTTGATAGGCTAAAAAAATATCCAATGGTATTTACTTACTTAAAATATTGATTTCTACCACGTACAATATTGAGATTAGGCCTACATACAAAATGGAAATTCGTTATTTTACATGAGTATAGATTTTTCATTGGCCCATTATTTTTTCAATTCCTTCTATTACTTCAGACTCTCCTTATATATATATATATATATATATATATATATATATATATATATATATATATATATATATATATATATATAAATACAAATACAAGAATTATAATTGAATTTACAAGGTAAATTCAATTATAATTCTTGTATGTGCATTTTGACTTATGTTCTTTATTAATACACAAGAATACATATTGCGATATATATATATATATATATATATATATATATATATATATGTGTGTGTGTGTGTGTGTGTGTGTGTGTGTGTGTGTGTGTGTGTGTGTGTGTGTGTGTGTGTGTGTGTGTGTGTGTGTGAGTGTGTGTGTGTGTGTGTGTGTGTGTGAGTGTGTGTGTGTGTGTGTGTGTGTGTGTGTGTGTGTGTGTGTGTGTGTGTGTGTGTGTGTGTGTGTGTGTGTGTGTGTGTGTGTGTGTGTGTGTGTGTGTGTGTGTGTGTGTGTGTGTGTGTGTGTGTGTGTGTGTGTGTGTGTGTGTGTGTGTGTGTGTGTGGGTGGGTGTGGGTGTGTGTGTGTGTGTGTGTGTGTGTGTGTGTGTGTGTGTGTGTGTGTGTGTATGTGTGTGTGTGTGTGTGTGTGTGTGTGTGTGTGTGTGTGTGTGTGTGTGGGTGGGTGGGTGTGGGTGGGTGTGTGTGTGTGTGTGTGTGTGTGTGTGTGTGTGTGTGTGTGTGTGTGTGTGTGTGTATGTGTGTGGGTGGGTGTGTGTGTGGGTGGGTGGGTGTGTGTGTGTGTGTGTGTGTGTATGTGTGTGGGTGTGTGTGTGTGTGTGTGTGTGTGTGTGTGTGTGTGTGTGTGTGTGTGTGTGTGTGTGTGTGTGTGTGTGTGTGTGTGTGTGTGTGGGTGGGTGGGTGGGTGTGTGTGTGTGTGTATATCTTGTTCAAATTTCCAGTCGTTAATAAAATACTTTATTCATCTATTCAAGGTCAAATACATTATTTAAACTTTTAGTGGATGACAGTTGATGTCATTAGTTTTTTAAAATATTAATTCATTAATTAAATTTAATGAATTGATTTTAGTTTTATATGGGAAGAAACTTTTGGCGAAAGGGGCTAGGTATGCAATATAGTTATTTCGTCCCATTTGGCTTAAAATAAGTGATAACATATGATTTCATAAAACAGCTGATTTTATGTTATGGGTTAAGCGTTAGAACAGTTGGTTTACATAGGCTATGTTAGTTTATTTATATTAATTCTAATTATTTAATAAAAAGTAACTTATAATTTTTAAAAAATATCCATTGACTCAAGTAGGAATTGACTTGAATATTTTTCTTTAAACACCTCGAACAGTTGTTTTAACCCATAGGTTACATTATTTATATTAATTGTAATTTTTTAATAAAAAGTAACTAAAATAAAATTTGTCTTCGTTGACCTAAGTGGAAATTAACTTTAAAAACGTTTTGTTTGTATTACTTGTTAAAAATTCATTGTATTATGCAGGTATGTTAAAGTTACGAGTGAACCAAATTCGCGTCATTTCACTCCTGCGTATATAGATACCAAACCAAACAATTATCTTAAGATTTATGTTTATTTATTTATTTAAATTCTTAAATCAGTCATCTTCACCTCTGAAAAGTAGACATTTGAGAACATTTTTCTGTCTTACCTAACATTAAAATATTTTTTCTTTAAAACTTAAGAATTACTATTAATGTTTTGAGAATGAAGTTATTCCAAAAAGTATCAATAAAGAAAAATATTTTAATATATTTTAAAAAGGCAGAAAATATGTTCTAAAATATATTAATTATTGAAGTTGAATAATCTTTTTCAATTTCCCCCTATTTGTTGTATTTTCTTATATAGTTGGGTTGGGTAGTCCTATGTTCTGACGGTGATTAACTTTATACCAGGCAGTAACCGAGGCTACAATTACTTATTAAATTGCATTGCATTACATGAAGTATTGACCGGGTTCCATACAAAAGTAAAATGATAGTAAATACAGAACGTCTCCAATCAAGTTCTATTGTTTCCCAATCCTCCTTCTCGATTGTGACATTAAGCTTTTCAAAGACCTTCACTGTTGTTACACCCTGTCGTACTTTAATGTAAAATTTTGTAAACTTTAAACCCTCTGAAAATACGTTTAAGAGAAGCAATGGATTTTTTCCGATGCATCACCCGTGTTTAGGAAGTAAAATGCTTTTGATCAAAAGCATTGCTTATTTATTTCATTGTTGTTTAAATTTGTGTTGGATTTAAGAGTTTTTCGGCAATATGGTATTTTATCTGATATATTTTAAACGAAAAATGTTTTGTTTCAGATTTTAGAAAATGAATTTCACCTCGAACAACCATTGTTTAGTTTTTTATTGGAGATAATTTCTATATATGTAATTTATATTATAAATTAATAATTTAGACGAATATTAGAAAACCTAAATATGTTCTTGAATTTTGTAGTCCATTACGTTCGGTGAATCTTATTAACCACTTAAACAATAGTTTACTAAATTATTGTTTAAGTGACTAAATATTTTGTTGTTTTGAAAATGAAAAAAGTAATCAAAGAATATAGTATAAGGCCGGTTTTTATTAGTCTAGTATACTGTATAGTTTTATACTTATAAAAAACATCAAAATATTATCCAAATATATTTTATCAAAATATTATTCCTTAAAGTATTTCTATGTTTGACAAAAACAAACTATTGTACTTTCCAAATTTTAATCTATTAATATTTATGAATAAATTTTCTCTTGAACCAATGGTTTTTTACGTGGTTAATATTCTTTTCATTTAATTATAAATGATAAAATTAAGCCGAAGTTTCACCTGTTCCTAAAATAATACACATTTCAAGATATTTTTTAAAGTCTAGGTTACTATAGGAGTACTTTATTCGGACGAAAGGCTACAGATCTTAGCTGGGAACAAACGCCGGTCATTCTGGCACTCTGCAAAAGCATCCCCCTACGACAGTGGCTCCTAGGCTGTCTTGCTTAGAACGGACTGAGAGAGTTTCATGTAGAGCTGAAAGAAAAGTCGAGCTGAACCTGCCTCTAAGAAACAGTGACCAGATTGAGGAAGAAGTGAAAATGTTTGTCAACCACCAACAGCAAGCGAGAAACAACCAAGTCCATCAACCAAAATCTCATTGCATCTTAGTTGTGTCAGCGACCTAAGCGAACTAAAGTAGCCTATGGATCCAAGCTGATATATTATAAATTCCTGTTATACAAGCAAGTGGCTAGGTCCGTATGGGCGTACGGGTTATCACTGTGGGAAAATACAATCAGCAGCAACGTGCAGATCATGAGGTGCTCAATGATACCTCCGAAACTTTGCCATACATAAAGACTAAGATGGAGGTGCGATTGGACGTCGCCAATACTACAGGAAAGGACTTTGAGTGGCATCGCCATCACATGAACCTACTGCTCTAAGGCTGACTCATGAGGTGGCGTGTGAAGACCCAGAAGCAATAAGCCTCTGAACCTGGTTCCAGAGCAATCCTAACTGCACGATATCACAGCAGGAATAGAATATCTAGTTGAGATGTGAGTTGGGTCACGCCTGACAACTTGCAAAGGTTCGTCCCAGATAACAAACCGCTAGACAGAAAGTCGTTTTAGTTGCAGAGGAAAAAATTTTAAAAAATAAATTTCCCTCACTAATTCTACATCCCACTATTTTTATAATGGTTATTCAATTGCCTTCGTTCACGTAAAGTTATTTGCTACCAATTTGAACTTAAACTCTGAATTCATTTACACACTTTAAATGTAGGTCTATACATGGCCTAGAGTAGCATTTACTTCGTTCGAAACGTTTAGGGAGTTATATTCCATTGTCTACTCGAACTGTCCCCTCACTATAAAGTTCACCAGAATAATACTTTGATCACTTTGCCTTGGCTACATATCACTTATATATTTTGGTGAATGCCAGTAAGTTTAAAATTTTACTGTCATTATTGAAATGTCTTTTCTGAAACTACCTTCTTCTTACGTAATAAGAATATTTTTGGTCTTTAATCTATTTTTCTTTCCTGTTACATTACTAAACAAAAAAAAGCTGACAGCTGGAACAAACCAGACTATGAAATTCCAAGAAGGCCAGCTAACCGCGTCTTCAGTAAGCAACCAAACACACGACCCATCATGTTCCTCAAAATTAGAGCCGTGGTAATGTTCTGCATGCTCTTACAATTCTATCCTTTACAAAACGTAATATGCTAGTAAGCATACCGCCACGCACGCACACGCACACACACACACACACACACACACACACACACACATACACCCACACACACACATACTAACATACACACACACTAACACACACACACACACACACAAACACATACACAAACACACACACACACACAAACACACACACTAACCCTCCCACACACACTAACCCCCCCCCACACTAACCCCACCCCCCACACCAACCCCTCCCCCCACACACTAACCCCTCCCCCGCACACTAACCCCCCCACACACACGCACACGCACACGCGCACGCACACACGCACACACACACACACACACACACACAAACAAGCGCGCGCACATACAATTTCGGTTACGGATCATGCTGGGGCACAACCCCAAAAATCAATATGTGATAACTATAGATAATTAATCAACTTAATTATATTAATTTACAAAAACGTCCTAGTACTACATTACAGTATTATAATTACTATATTCTATTTGAGTATTTTAAATGTTTAAGATAACTGTTAAGATAAATGTTTTCTGTAACTGCTAAATTATTTGAACAATAAATATCCCAGATAAAGTATTTTGTTTTAGCGACGACGATAAAAATGCTAATTACAGAACATCGTTAATTTTTTTTTAACGAATAATGAGGCTTTCGCTCGCAAACCGGCCTAATGAAGTGAAATTGTTACTTTGGTAAAATTGCATTGGTAGGGGGCAATTAATTGTCCCAGTTAATTAAAAGGGTTGCTTTTACAATCCGCTTTGGATCGTGATACCTTGTGGGAGTGGATAAGACGCAATTTAATTTTGAACAACCCCTGCCGAGAGAGCTGTCTTTTTGTTACCCCCTTTGTTAGGGTACTTTCAATGTGAATCCATAAATATAATTATATGTTCCATGGTCGTGCAGTACTGCCAAAGTAACAACGCCCTGGACCAGTTCCATTCTTTTCCCTTTATTATTATAGTACTTGTAATTCTTGTTATAATTTAAACTACTTCAGCAATTTTCTAACAATGTATTTTAATGACTCTTATGAAAGCTTTAGTAAGGCCCAAATGTTTCTTGTTTGTGTTTATCTGCTATCCTGGCAAATACATAGGATCTTAAATCAATAGAAGGTTGTGTTGAAAACTGGCCGAATCTATAAATTATCACACACGCTCACGCGCGCACACGCACACACACGCGCACACGCACACACACACAGACACGCACACACACGCGCACGCACACACACGCGCACGCACACACACACACACACACACACGCACACACACACACACACGCACACGCGCGCGCGCGCGCACACACACACACACACACACACTCACAAACACACACACACACACATACACACACACACACACACACACACACACACACACACATACATATATATATATATATATATATATATATATATATATATATATAACATATATAGATTAAGTAATTAAAAAGAAATTAAATGTAGGCCTATATATTTGAGTACAGTTTTCTGCCTTCCTAACGATACAACATTCTCCTCTGTTGACGCGATTCGGAGTAACTCTATTTTAAAAACGTAAATCGTATGAGAGTACGATTTCAGTTTTGATAATGAAGATACTCCGAAACGCGTCAACAGAGGAGAATATTGTATCGTTAGGAAGGCAGAAAACTGTACTCAAATATATAGCAATATTCCTAACAGAAATGAAGATGAGTATATTAATAATTACAAATGAAATGTATTATAAAACCCAATGTTATAATATTTTATACAGCAATGATATTCATTTAGTAATACAAAATAAATGTCAATGTAAAGTTATAACCACAGATACAATGGGTCGTAGAATTATCTTATAAATGTTGACATTGCACAAATACGCCCCTAGCCAAACTACAGAATTTTTTATTTCCAAAGATAAATCTAGAATTAGACTGAATTAAATGTAAGGAGACACCCAGCCAGTTGTTTGCCTCTGGAACAGGTATCAGATATTTTCCTAGGAGAACAACACAAGTTTCAAGAGCAATATTGTTACGTTTACTCGACAATAATTCATTCCATGGAATATCGACAGATAAATAATTAGTTACTATTACTTTTAGAAATGTGTAGAATAATGAATTAATTTCAAAACTAATAGTAGTATTTAAAAAAAAAAAATGATTACTATACATAAATTTCCTTTTTTTTATCAAGAAAATTCAATACCAGTTTAATTTCAAAATTATTTTTTTACATTCATATTATATTGTAAAACATGCTTACAACATGTGGTTAAAAGTAGAAATAAAAACATTTTTGTAACTATACCAGATCGAGTTCAAAAATTCCCCTAACAAGAAACACAATAAGGATTCAATATCTTTGTAAAATAATTATTTTTGCGGGTTTAGTTATGTGATTGCATTTTTCCGTAATGAAACCAAACATAAAAAAACTCGAACAAAAAAACATGAAGGAATAGAAAGAAAAAATAAGAGAGAGGGGAAGAGAAAGATACAGAGGAGTAGAGAATCGAGCTTAGGCCTTAAAGTGAAGCGTAAAATGTTTAATTAAAATTACGGATAAATGTTCACTCGGGCCCTGTGTACAGATTTGTATGATTTAACTTTTCTCCTCAAGTAATTCTCATCATGGTATTCCTTGTTCATCATACATTTTTAAACTTGTATTATATACTATAGTGTAAGGATTTTCTAATAATTTTACTCTACCACAAGACTCTTCTGCCTTACTCATTATAGGACGTATTTACGTTTACATTTGGGAGCACAGTGCTTACTCAATGCTAACACCGCCCGCCTAAATCCACATCCAACAGAAGGACCGAGTCAACATTATAGCAATTGATTAGTTCGTAAGTGTAAAGGGAAACCAAGTAAATATTTATCTTGACCGCCTGCTGATACAGGGATATCCCTTGCTAGCAACGAAAGATCCTCCTATTTTGTGCAACTCATATTTACTTTTGGCGATGGAATGGAAATTTTGCTTTACATCGTATATCTCTGTAAAATCAGAACGAACGTAACCACTTACCACTGTAAATGAAATTCTATTTGAATAGAAACGGATTTTGTAACATAAAATATAAAGACAAGAATCCGTTTTAGAATGATAAAAAGATCCTCGCAGGACATTACATTAATTTTGATAATTATTGATTTCGCACTTCACCGACTTTGCAAAAAAAATATACTTGGCGATGTAAAACTACCTAAGATGAGCGGGGGATATAGCAAAACCTAGCTTGAAGGCACAGAAATATTTTTTTTTTTAGTTCAATAATAATTTCATTCTGCAACACACAATTTTGTAAACTCAATGTTTGTCTATAAAATAGAGCACTATGTTGTCTTACATTGCATTGTATCTATGAAGTATCCGGTTGGTATTATTTGGTTGCTTGAAAAAAAAAACAAATTAAAATTTTATAATGACAACTAACCGGTTGAAAATGAATTAGCTTCTATATTCCTTTACACGGTATTCCATTACAGCATACAAAATGGTGTTCATTTTTATTTCACGCATTAACTTCACAATTCTCATTTCATTCTGAAGTTCACAAAATCGCAGTTCCATCGGTTCGCTAGAATCGCATCTAGCATTGACGAGGCGAACTCAACAACCATTGTTTGGTTCGCCTCGTCAATGCTAGATGAGATTCTAGCGAAACGTTGGAACTGCGATTTTGTGCACTTCAGAATGAACGGATCTACTCCAGATAATAACTCTTCATCATATATATATATATATATATATATATATATATATATATATATATATATATATATATACATATATATATATATATATATATATATATATATATATATATACATATATGAAGTTAATATATTACTATTGTAAATACTTTTATCCACCACTAAGTACAATAATTTTACCTTGTGTGATGAGGCATCGTTGCATCTATATATATATATATATATATATATATATATATATATATATATATATATATATAGGCCTATATATATATATATATATATATATATATATATATATATGGTAATTATTAAGATCAGCTACTACCGCTCCGATCTTTGTTCTTTTCAATATTTTCATTGTTATATGTTTCTAGTGTAAATGTTTAGTGGGATATTAGCTCATCCAACATACACCTCAATGACTTGAAAACACAAGTGATTTGAATTTCACTTATAGGATATGTGACAATATATTTTAAATCAGTTTGTCAAAATTTATATTCGATGATCCCCTCAATTGTCACACTCTTTTGTGCGAGTTCATTACTGATGACGTCAGTTTGTACAAATACCCTCATGTAAATATTTTTTTACATACTGCGTCGTATAGGACGTTTTGCTTCAAAAATTGACAACAAATAAAAGTATTATTTCCTGATCGTGTAAGGTTTTGATTATTTTAAATATTATAATTTTGTCATCACTAAAAATGTATGAGCTTGAAAATGTATTTATAAAACATATGATTTCATAAAACAGATGATTTTATATTATATATTATGGTATTAGTTTTAACGCATAAGTTATGTTACTTTATTTATAATAATTGTAACTATTTAATAAAAAGTAACTCAAATACAATTTTTCATTGTTGACCTAAGTAAGAATTGACTTTGAAAATTCTTTGTTTATATTATTTGTTTCACGATAACCACACAAAGACACAAAGAACACCCGGTTGATTTCTACAATATGTTTGTCATTACAGAACATTGTTTTTTCTAATATTGTCTACACTATTACGTATTTCTCAAAATCATAAGTGTGTAGAATAATAATCTAAAGTTTTAGGCAAACACATTTAATTTAAGATATTCTGGAATTAGCATTTTAGAAACATTTTGCTGAAATGAAATCGTTGCAAGTATTTCTTCTCGTTTCAAATAGCTTTCAATACAATTCCAACAACTACTCGTCAGAAAAATGTGTGCTTTAATTAATCTGGCCAATGCAAGCAGCTGCATAAACAAACGTCGCGGCTGACTGTGCGTGTTTAAACTCTAATGCTCACAAAGCCGACGTGAGGCGAGCAAACGCTCTTGGACTAAGAGATATACAGAAAAATATTTACAAACATTACAATTACACCCGTAATGAAAGGTTTATATGGCGTGGAAGTTGGCAGAAATTGGTTTTTATGATTTCAGATACCACTAAAAAAACAATTATAAAATCAGTGTTAAAGTTAGGTTAACTTTATTTCCGACCAAACAACCCATGAATGTATCGCAGTAGAATTGGTAGGAACGTATTTGGCAGATTTAATTCGCCCATCACGAACGTCCTTAGGGAGCCATGCATGAGTGAGCCTGGCCGTCACGCTACACTGCCAGATTGCTTCGTGGTGAATCGATTTTCGTTGTCAATCAATATACGAAATATATAGTAGCATTCTGTATCAAACAACATTGTAGCTTGGGCATTCAAGAGAATTATATGTTTTGTTTATAAATATATATTACAATGAATGTTCACCTTACAGGGTGCCATTTTCAGTGGTTAAACGGCTACCACACTCTATTGAAATAGGACTACTTATGTTAACTAAGGTTTTATAATAACTAAACACTTTTAAATGTTTTAAACTTGCCTATAGTAGCACTTAGTTTGCTTGTTAAGGACGGCCGTTTCGGGAGATGTGTCCCTTTGTCAACTCAGACCGTAACTTGGTTACTAGTAGCTCACGTAAAGATGGAACCAACAAATGTTTGATAATAATATAAATAATAATAAAACATATTTGTAATCGTAATAAAGAATTATATCACAAATTTGTCACCATAGTGACAAATATGTCAATTTTTCAAAATACTTGATACAGCTTCCACTCGCGGGAAATCATTAGGGATTCATATGCTAGCATATTGCCACGACATTTATTCTTTGCTAAGATATAAAACATGCACTTACGAAAATAGGCTATGGCTATACGAAATATGACTTATATATATATATATATATATATATATATATATATATATATATATATAAAATATCAAATAGGTTTTCCTGTTAGAATTATTTTCAAGATTAAATAATATACACTAATTACAGGAATTAATTTATTGAATAATACACTCAAAGCTTTTCGTTGGTTGACATTACCAACATCCTCAGGAATTACTAGGAATTACTAGATTCTTAGTAATTCCTGAGGATGTTGGTAATGTCAACCAACGAAAAGCTTTGAGTGTATTATTCAATAAATTAATTCCTGTAATTAGTGTATATTATTTAATCTTGAATATATATATATATATATATATATATATATATATATATATATATATATATATATGTATATATATATATATATATATATATATATATATGTGTATATATATATATATATATATATATATATATATATATATATATATATATATATATATATGTATATGTATATATATAGCTTCCTCAAATTTTCAATCGTTAGTAAAATAATTTTTATTCATCCTTTCAAGTTCAAAAATACATTTGTTTAAACTTGTAGCGGAGGACACTTGATGTTAATACAGCGTTATTAAAAATTAATTCATTAATTAAATTTAATAATGAATTAATTTCAGTTTTATATGGGAGAAAACCCTTTCACAAAAGGGGCAAGGTATGTAATATACTTATTTCGTCCCACTTGGCTTAAAATAAGTGATAATGTATGATTTCATAAAATCGGTGATATGTTCCGTAACTGAAGTTATGTGTTAGAACAGCTTTTTTAATGCTTAGGTTATGTTACTTTATGTATATTAATTGTAATTATTTAATAAAAAGTAACTGAAATAAAGTTTTCTTCTTTAGCCTAAGTAGGAATTGACTTACAAAAAGATTTGTTTAAATCGAACAAATAGCGACACTTAGAATCGACCAAATGGACCACGTTTAGGTCATACTGGTTTACTTTCGTTAATAAAACGTATATTATATGGCTTTCATGAAAGTAAAACTGAACCTTTTTTTCTTTACATAATGAAGCATATGTAGAAACGTTTTACTGTGATAGATTAAAAACCCCATCCACGTTTTATTAAACCAGCAAATAGGCTTTGTTTTAAAATTTTAATGTTTAAGTTGCTTGATGTAATCATCTTAAACTATTTTTAAAATACTTAACTAAGTGAATACGTAATTGCTTACTTGCTGACGCGTTGCAAACCAGCAGGCCATTCTACACACGCTTCGAAGAACACATTACCAAAAAAAAAACAAACAAACCTTAGATCCAGCTACGCAAAACACCTAAAAAACACCCAACACACACACCTACATACACACTGATTTAAATGTTCTACACACATTAAAACAAGGTAAAAAACTAACAACCTTAGAAAACTATGAAATCTACAAACACTACGCAACAGATAAAAAAACGTATTAAATAATCACACACACTCAAACAAGCCACAGTCATAAATCCATTCCCGTTAGAGCCTTTACACCTAACCGATGCCGCTAGCAGAGGGTTAGCTTCGTAAAAGGAACGAATGTTTTGAAACGCGTCAGCAAGTAAGCAATTACGTATTCACTTAGTTAAGTATTTTTAAAATTAGTTTAATGTTTAGTTGGTTTTAAATAGGCATTGGTAAAACGTGTAATGTTTAATACTATTTTTACCACTTGTAGGACGATAAATTTTCTCTTACAGGATTCTGAATACTTGGAAAAAATCGAAAGACTTAAAACGGCAGAGACGATATCTCTAAAATTCTGCTTTATTTTACGACTAATTTTTTCTTACACTTTCCGTCTTCAATTCCCGATTTTTCCAGTGAACACAATAATAGATTTTCAAGTATTTCCAGCTATTGCTATTCTCTCTTGTTCTTGGGAGAATTTTAGAAGTAATTATTTCAAATAGTTTAATTGCTTCCACACGTCTCTAACACCTTATTAACCGTAAAGAAATTTAAAGATCTTGCAAGTCACATATTTTATCACCACATGATATCTATCTGTAAAGTAATGTTATACAAAAATACATTTGAATGACATGAGCGTTATTATATAACTTTGAACATATTTCTATATGTGGTCTTTATCAAATGCACATTCCAAGACCCATCTTTACAAGTATGTGGTGTTTCTCGAGTTAACCCGAACAAGCAAGATTACTTGCAATACTTTAAAGGTCTGCGCACAGGTTGATGCACATCACATATCTTAAGCAATCAGACACTCCCCTCCCACTTTCTTCGCACCTTTCATCAGCTGTTGGTCTTGGGTTAAACACCTTCGTCACACGGGTAGAGCCCTCTTTTCACACCGGTTGAGAGCAGTTGAGTATCTGGCCACGGGATGCCCAACTTTCCATGTATTATAATACGAAGGACTAATGTGTCCCTGAGCCGCAGTTATTTCCACTACATTTCTTTATCCTTTAAAAGGGGGTCTAGTAGAGAGTCACCTCTTTATGAGTCTGATAAAGAGTAGATCTACTTCACGTACGCGAGGCTGACACTCGGTGTAACAATGGTTCATTACGTCATTCCTTTAGTAGTCCTAAGTATTTCCATCTTTATTAAAACAGAATGTAAACACAGTTACCCTTTTTATGAGTCCGATAAAGCACACGTCTACCTCTAAAACCCACCCTTCACACGAAATGACATGATCTCCCTATATCTTAGATCAAGTGGTTTTATGTCCCTAATTTATTCAAACATGTATTCCTAACCCATACCTATCCTTCGTAGTCCAACGGCCAAAATGACCGATACAAGAAATATGGTAGTAGTACAGAATATGTAACTAGGCCAAAGTGCCTAATATTAAAATTATTTTAAATCAATGATATAAAAAATGGTAACCATAGGGAAAAGAAATGTAAGCAGATTTACATAACACTAAATTAGACAAACTGTGAGTGCTAAAATATATTATAAACAAACATAACTCTAAATAGGCCAAAGCCTAATCGACCGGTTTAAATTAAACAGTAAAAGTGTAGTTAATGGAACTACGCCAAAGAGTCTATTAATTATTAATATTATCATTAATTATTAACATTAATATCCAATTGTAGTTTTAAGTCAAAAGTGCCTCTCAAAGATTCCATCACTCCGAAAGGAGCTTAATAGGCTTATAGGAGGCTAATTGGTTTTTGTAACAAATTCAGGGGTTGGTTCCCTTGAGAGTTTTATTCCTTGAGATACAGGTCCCGAAACAGGGTTCGTAGTCAAGGGATAAACCATTACTTTCTTGCGGACGAGGTAAGGTGAGGATTGTAGAGGAGTTAGCCGGAGGACGTCGAGGAAAAGGAAGAGTGAGATGAGGTCTGTAAGAGTAGACAGTGCATAACCTTAAAACTTAAAAAAGAAATTAACTTTTTTATATATTTGGACTTCGGTGATACACTGTTGATTACTTCGGTTCAAGATATTGTTATTGTACTCAAAAAACGTACTGTGCTTTCTCATGTTGTGACGTTTACAAACCTCGCTACGAGACAGTTATCACGTTAGGTGCGACGTTAGGTTTGTAGTTCGGAGTCCTATTGATTTCGTCGTTTAGATTTTGTTTTAACAGCTCGTAGATTTAAAAAAAAGGGAGCGTAACGATTAGGGAGAATTTTGTGAAAGTAAAGAAGAGTTGCTGGCAAAGAGATTAACAGATAAGTCTAAATCTTTACGACTTCCTTTTCTTCTTCGCTCATCCAAATGGCGACTGATGAGTCTTTATACTCTTCTGAATTATTAATCGCGCCGTCTCTTCTGTAAAGCGAGGGAAGGGGTTGCTTTAAAACAGATTAGCCACAAGGGAGTGTTCCATTTTTTACTGCCAAGACAATGTTAATTGATACAAATTTCCCGTTAATTAGGAAGGGCTTGGAGAAAATTAGATATAATTTATTGTTTTGTGTGTTTTTGCTTAAGTTAAAACTACATAAATAAAAAATGTTTTGATTTACGACTGTATTATTCCTTTCCAATTGCTGTTTACTTTCTTGTTTTTTACGAACCCTCCAAATTAGATTAAAAATGGTTTAAATGTTTTAAATATTAAACGAAATAAAGTTTAGTCTGTTTTATTCTGTGGCTTGTACATGCCTTGTCTCTAGATGAAGGAGCTTATTAATTTGTATTTATACCATTACATAATAACACTTTTGGTAATAACGTGGCAAAAAAACACTACTTAATGATTTTCTTTAGCAGACGCGTCTTCAACTAGGTCAGCTTTGTTCAATGCTGTGAGTCACGGCCAAAGCTGTTGGTTATGTGAGTCACAAAAACTGCAAGGTATAAAATAATAGTTTTTTGAAAATTGATTTCACTCATTCAGATCAAATGAAGTATCCTTCTAAAGTTTTTGAAGTAGAAAATCTTTGTTGTCATCATAGATAAAAGTTATTAATTAATGAATGGTAATTACTAACTTTAAATTAGATCTTCATTTTTCGATATAAATTGGAAGTTATTGGGTTTGTAAGTGGCCATGTTTGCTCATCGAAACGGTAAGCCAGTATGATAAGCCAGTAAGCCATCTCAGAAGAATATAATTTAATAAGGCAAGGACGTTAAGAATTAGCAACTGTTGTTATAATTTAAATTATAGTTTTACTCTGATAGTACGGAATATCTTGAAAACAGATCTATAAACTTAAAAGATATTTACAAAGTTATGCAATAAAAATACTTAAATTTTACTTAAAATGTATTCCAAAGTTTTTAAATTTACTGAGACCACTAATATTGACAATTGATGTTAATACAGTTTTTCAAATATTAATTCATTATTGAATTTAATAATGAATTAATTTTAGTTTTATATTGGAGAAAAACTTTTCATAATAGGGGCAAGGCGAACAATATAGTTATTTCTTTCCATTTGGCTCAAAAGAAGTGACAACATATGATTTTATAAAACAGCTGATTTTAAGTTACAGTATATGCGGTAGAACAGCTGTTTCCCGCATAGGTTATGTTACTTTATTTACATTAATTGTAATTATTTAATAAAAAAGTAACAGAAATAAGGTTATCTTTGTAGGCCTAAGTAGGAATTGTCTTTAAAGATGTTTTATTTATATTACTTATTTTTAGTTTCAAAGAAAAACCAACCAAAACAATAAGATACAATTACTCTGCTTAATTTGACCTTAATTCTTATTTTTATAACAATTTTACTGAATAAGTTTCGAATTTTACCAACTCAGTTACAAAGAGACTGTGTAATTCAATATTCGCTTCTTTGAATAAATCTGGAATAGTTGTAGAATACATTACTAACCCATTAGTTCCCGCTTAAATATTAGCAACAGCGACACAGGGTGGTTAAATTCTGGCGTAGTGGTAATAATGAGTGAAACAAAAATAATAATAATAAACAACAAACATTTTTCGTCAAGTTATTTTCATTTTACTTTATATTAAAAATAATTAGCACATTTTTCAATATTTACAAACACATCGTAATTTTTAAACACTTGCAGTTGTAAGGAAGGCATTGTTTAACAGGAGAAACAGCTCTCTTTACGTTTTTATACAAAACCGTATTCCCGGCAGTATTGTATAAACTGAAAGTAACATTGTTGGCTGTTTTAAGGGAAAACTCAAGGGATGTAGTATGTCATGTTCCGCATGGCGTAGTTCCAAAACATGCCACTAGAGAATTGTGTCTTGTCACATCATACCGCAATGATTATTTTTTATTTACGATCGGTAGCATTTTGTTTTAGAGTCATCAGGTATTATATTATTAGACTTGTGTTGTATTTAGTAATGGAGTTATGTTATGAACAAAGAAATGTTTACATAGTAAGTTTTATTTTTACACTCGCTGTTATTTTTAATACCAAATAAAATACCACGGTAATCTGTTGTTCGTTAAAACAGCGGTTGTACTAATTGTTATTTAAATTAATCAGTTCTTTATGTAAATATGCATATAATCTATAAGACTTTGAGATTGCCTTACTTAGAGAAGAGAAAATAATTTAATAACCAACAAATATAACTTATTTGTCAATAATAACTATTTTTTCAATGACAGCGTAATCACAATCACTGTGAATGACTTTGTAGAGACTAAACTATAACAATAGGGCCTACAGTTAAAATTAATCTTTATTTGAGTACTCGAGCAATTATTTAATAATTGATAAGCCGGTTGGATATAGAGTCAAAAGTTTATTTATCTAGTGCAACGTTTCGGCAACTAGTTCGTTGGCCTTATCAAGCTGAAAACAATTTTACATTACATTATAAATAAGCATAAAAATACAAGTACACTCACAAAAAATCTTTAAACTTTAAAAAATTTCCTGTTCGTTTTAGTGAAAACTTTATTACCTTCACCATGTAGGTGGATTTATTTTATTGAGTTTTGACTAAAATTTCATTGAAAGTTTTTTAAAGTTTTAAATGTTTTGTTGTGACTGTACTTGTATTATTTTTGTGCTCATTTATAATGTAAAGTAAAATTGTTTTCAGGCTTGATTAGGGGAACAAATTAGTTGCCGAAACGATGCATTAAATAAATAAACTGTTGACTCGATACTCAACCGGTTTGTCATTTATTCTATGCAGTTAAAAGTTGTTGTAGTATAAAATTTGTTTCGTTAGACACACTGATGATAATGACTGTCATTAATAAGCGAATGAGAAAAAAATTCTTGATTGTGAGTTGATGTTCATAATTTAGCTAACGTTATAAAATTAAATAAATATATATGAAACACAAAGTCCTTATATTTATTGTTTAAGTGAGTAAGGTGAGGAGGCAAAACATCAAAATTACTTTATAAATCAGTTGCCTAAACGTCGCAATAAATAAGTAAGTTTGACTCGATATTCAAACGGCTTGTCATTTGTGCAATGATTATCTAGTGCTCAAATAGACATATACTTTTTTTATTTATTAAATAAAATTTTATAAAAATATAAATAAAAATTCGATTTTTACTAAAAATAAATGTAGTTAAGCAATAGGAACTTACTTCTTTAGACTCACGATTTGCATTATATTTCAATAGTATTTAATTTGTTACAACTAGAATAAATTTAAATATAACTAACACATGATAAAGGTTTTAATCTGTATTTATAACAGTTCAGTTAATGTCTATTTAAAAATGACAGATCTTCCTTTTGATTTTTTTACAATCAAGAACAAATAAGGGATCTGTCTAGTTTTATGGATAATCTAAGGCTTTTAATTAACTTTGCATGCGTGTTTATTCTGTTTTTATGATTGTGAATCAGTAGGCGTAATGTTTGGTTATAATAATTAAATAAAAAACCCACTAACCACAATATAACTTAATTTAATCACTTGATGTACATTTCGGTTACCAGGTAACCATCATCAGAAGGACTGCATCTTAGAGTACTTCTGAAGATGGTTACCTGGTAACCGAAACGTACATCAAGTGATTAAATTGAGTTATATTGTGGTTAGTGGGTTTTTTATTTAATTATTATAACATTAGGCCACAGTTGCTCAAGAAAACATTCAATTAGAAATAATGTTTGGTTGTTACTATTTTCCTTGCTGAATCTTGTTCTTGTTTGATAAACTTCACCTCGCCCTTAAAACACTGTAAAAACAAATCTTGTTCAACAATAAAACTTGACGGTTTCAAGCCGTAGGTTTCTTATTTTGTTTTCGTAACAGTATATGGCGGGTTTTCAATTTAAGTGTCTGTAAAAGAAGAAATAAAAATTTCGTTTATTTGCTTGGTGTTCGACGTTTTAGCATGCCTGTAATTACTCAGATGTAAACAGAACGTATAAATGTTTACCGTCGAGCTTAAGCCTTGTGATACATGGCTGTGTAGTATTACAGCATCCCATCACAGATTACAACTTTATCTGTGAATTTAGTGCCTGAGGGCGGAGGTTTACAACTGCAATGCGTGTGGGGTGTAAAACAAACATCGCGTCCGTACCCGTAAATCCGGCTTCAATTAGAATTATTGAATTTAAAATATTTCGTTTCACTATACTGTTCATTTCCCTGATTATATGACACCTGAGGATCTTATGACAGTGAATTTGCAACAGTTCAACATAGTATAAGTAAATGTTCAAATAGAAATAAATCAGCTGTATATTATTATTATCATTACTTTCTCATAATAATGTAACCTAACGTCTGTTCTCGAAGTAGCCATTTAAACGTTGCAGAGAGGGAATATCCAAGACCTACATGATATTTATGTTCTCACTGACGTTTCTATTACTAACGTAAATCACCGTACTTGCGTTACAAATAGAAAGTTACAAACATCTCTGAAGTATTGCTAATGACTAACGATGTTGAAGAAAGTAAAGAAAGAAAAATGAGATAAACAACATGAATGACAAAACAAGAAATCAAAGGTAAACAAAAATAGAGGCAGAGATGTTTCCACAGGAATAATAGTCTTAGAATGGAAAATGGATTGAAAAAAAATGGAAACATATTCCCGGAGAATGTTCTCTAGAGATGTATATGCATACAGAATCTAGAAGTTAATACAATAAACAACACACTCTACAAAATAAACATGAATCATGCAAATGAAACTGAAACGAAATGTAAATTAAAACACTGATGCCATTCTTCGCCATCTTCACTATTTCCCGAAAGACACATTTTGCTGAATAGGGTAATTACTTTAGTGGGGATCCAAAATATCACTTTCGTGATTAGGCACTGCTAGGATATCCCTATTACCTTAGTAATCCTTAGTATTACCTTAGTTAGTCCTATTACTTAGTACTTTAATACTAAGCACCCATTCCTAACTTAGGCTTTATCGTCTTACATGATGCCTATCCGGTGCATCCATCTACTTCATAAATTTCGAAACGCATGAATATGCAGATTGTGGCAATCTTAGGCTGATAATAGTAGGCCTACTTTGAAGAGAGTTTAGGGTACTCTCTGCAGACCACTATTTATTGGCTTTTTCGTTTATTTATTGTCAGACAAGACACACCTTCATTTATATTGAATTCATCGAAGGTGTCTCTCGAATTTTAGCAACATTAAATGATTTGACCGGTTCTAATTATCCTGCAGGAACCTCTTAGAGCGTGAATGACAATTGCCCTTAAGGAAAATTAACTCATTTTTATAGACATTTAATCATTTATGACCTGCTCCCTACACGCCACCTGCCGTCGACTCGGCATCTTCTTACGAATACCTATAGCGTAACTGATTATCTGGCTTACGTTTATTGAGGTTATTAATTGTTGAAGGGGAAAGTTCTACAGTGACGACTACAAAAGAGTATAGGACGTACATAAACATACAATTTCGCGACAATATAAATTTCCGTCAGGTTACGCAATGAGTCACCTCAAAGTGAATTAAATGATAACATGTTATTTCATGCAACAGTTAATTTTGTGTTATTGATTATGTAACAGATGTTTTACACTCATGTTATGTAACATTATTTATTGAACATTGTTAAGGAAAAAGGTAATTATTAAATTGTTTTGATCAGTTAATGTCCAATTTTTAAATGAAAACATTTTTAGGCGCATGTGATAAAGAATGTTTAGGTAATTTCTCAGTAAGTAAAATTAAATGTTTTTCTCAATTCAAAATTTCTGTAGACGTGGCTAAAAAAGTTTGCCCCCGAGTGCCACAACGAGTACTCGACACGTTTAGCTAAAAACATTTAGCCGGTGTAAATATTCTCGAAGTCTCCAAACCAGGTAAGCAGGTCAGAATTAGAGTACTCAAGGGAAACGATATGCTCAGGTAGCCCTTGTGTTTTTAAGTTGTAAGTCTTTTGGAACCCGACTACCAAAATATCTTTTGGAACCCGACTACTAGCATATCTGTGACAATCGTACACGGTACTTTATATGAACGGTTAGTATCGCACAATATAATTACAGATAAAGCTGGTATTAGTGACAGTGTTGGTTTTAGGTGTGACTTCTTTAACACTGGCCGCTGTTACTGTAAAGGAATACGACTGTTGCTATCTCACTGGTAAAGTCTTGGTACCTCACTGGTAAAACGTTGGTACCTCACTGGTAAACCGTTGGTACCTCACTAGTAAAGCGTTGATACTTCACTGGCAAAACCTTGGTAACTCACTGGTAAAGCGTTGGTACCTAACTGGTAAGACGTTGGTACCTAACTGGTAAAGCGTCGATACCTCACTGGTAAATCGTTGGTACTTAACTGGTAAAACGTTGGTACCTCACTGGTAAAGCATTAGTACCTCACTGGTAAAGCATTAGTACCTCACTGGTAACCCTTTGGTACCTCACTAGTAAAGCGTTGGTACCTCGCTGGTAAAGCGTTGGTATTTCACTGGTAAAGCGTTGGTACCTCACTGGTAAAGCTTTGATACCTGACTGGTAAAGTGTTGGTAACTTACAGCTAAAGCATTGGTACCTCACTGATAAAACGTTGGTACCTCACTGATAAAGCGTTGGTAACTCACAGCTAAAGGATTGGTACCTCACTGATAAAGCGTTGGTACCTCACTGGTAAACCGTTGGTACCTCACTGGTAAAGCGAAAGGGCGTTTCTAGTTGGGAGATCATACTCGTATATTAGTGATCGTTAGGTAATTATGTAATGGTATGGGACTTATTTAGACTCAATGGCGACTGTTTGCAGGGTATAGTCTTGAAACTAAGTGACTTAAAGCCTACAATGTAAGCTAGAAACTATTACAATTTGTTTTTAAAATAATAAAAAATGAACAACAATTACAACTAAGACCAATCTATGATTGATCCAATACAGGTGGTATATAATCAGTTAGGTTTTATTTCTTAGCTTTCATATTTAGAGGCTGTATTGTAAAAGTGTAACATCATGTAGGGGCACAAGGTGGGATCAAAGTATTATCAGGAAGTGAGTTTGGTAACAGGAAGTTGGTAACAGCTTGGTCTTTGTTGATGCATAGATTTGTACTGCCTCCGAAAATAAGGAAGTAAATTTATATTGGCTTGTTTAGAGCCATAAAACAGGAAATACCAGTAAGGCAAGCCGAAATAGTATATATAGCTTGTAAGGCGAGAGCAGCGTCACGTTTTTCCTGAAGATATCGTCTACTTTTTCATTGCTATATACTAAAGTTATCAAGGCGTTGTAAATTTTATAAACATTTGTGCTGGAACAGCAGTTCTGGAACCGGTAAAGTGGAACACGATGCGTCGCCGTAAATCACCAGGAATTTATGAAGCTCTTCGACTACTTTGTGGACCAATGGTTACAGACTCCTTGTTTGACCATTTAGATTTGGAATTTCACAAGAAAGACAGACCAAATAACGCGATTTAAGGAACAAACAATCCTAGACGTTCTAGCCGATTGTAGATAAACGGAACAGCAAGCCAGGAAAACCAACTCCAACCTCATCCTAGGTGAACTCATTCTAATTACAATGCAGGTGAAGCTAATCTAACATCATCCTAGGCGAACTCATTCTAATAACAATGCGGGTGGAGCTATAGTAACGGCATTATTGGCAAATCTATCAGCATTGCAGGCAAACCTATTCTAGACAACCCTATTCTAACAGCATTCTTGGCAAATCTGTTCTAACAACATTCTAGACAAATCTATAGTAACAGCAAATCTATCATAACCGCTTTACAGGCGAATGTGTTCTAATAGCATTGCAGGCGAACCTATTCTAACAGCATTGCAGGCGAACCTATTCTAACTGCATTGCAGGCTAACCTATTCTAACAGCATTACGGCGAACCTATTTTAACAGCTTTGCAGGCCAACCTATTCTAACAGTATTACGGCAAACCTATTCTAACAGCATTGCAGGCGAACCTATTCTAACAGCATTGCAGGCGAACCTATTCTAACTGCATTGCAGGCTACCCTATTCTAACAGCATTACGGCGAACCTATTCTAACAGCATTACGGCAAACCTATTCTAACAGCATTGCAGGCGAACCTATTCTAACAGCATTGCAGGCGAACCTATTCTAACTGCATTGCAGGCTAACCTATTCTAACAGCATTACGGCGAACCTATTCTAACAGCATTGCAGGCGAACCTATTCTAACTGCATTGCAGGCTAACCTATTCTAACAGCATTACGGCGAACCTATTCTAACAGTATTACGGCAAACCTATTCTAACAGCATTGCAGGCGAACCTATTCTAACAGCATTGCAGGCGAACCTATTCTAACTGCATTGCAGGCTAACCTATTCTAACAGCATTACGGCGAACCTATTCTAACAGAATTGCAGGTGAACCTATTCTAACAGCATTCTAAACAAACTTATTCTAACCGCATTTTGAGCGATCCTATTCTAAAAGCGTTCCTAGCAAATCTATTCTAACAGCTTTGCAGGCCAACCTATTCTAACAGTATTATGGCAAACCTATTCTAACAGCATTGCAGGCGAACCTATTCTAACAGCATTGCAGGCGAACCTATTCTAACTGCATTGCAGGCTAACCTATTCTAACAGCATTACGGCGAACCTATTCTAACAGATTTGCAGGTGAACCTATTCTAACAGCATTCCAAACAAACATATTCTAACCGCATTTTGAGCGATCCTATTCTAACAGCGTTCCTAGCAAATCTATTCTAACAGCTTTTCAAGCCAACCTATTCTAACAGCATTACGGCAAACCCATTGTAACAGCATTGAAGGCGAACCTATTCTAACAGCATTCTAAACAAACCTATTCTAACCGCATTTTGAGCGATCCTATTCTAACAGCGTTCCTAGGAAATCTATTCTAACAGCATTACAGGCGAACCTATTCTAACAGTATTGCAGGTGAGCCTATTCTAACAGCATTGCAGGCGAACCTATTTTGACAGCATTGCAGGGGAACCTATTCTAACTGCATTGCAGGCTAACCTATTCTAACAGCATTACGGCGAACCTATTCTAACAGAATTGCAGGTGAACCTATTCTAACAGCATTCTAAACAAACCTATTCTAACCGCATTTTGAGCGATCCTATTCTAACAGCGTTCCTAGGAAATCTATTCTAACAGCATTACAGGCGAACCTATTCTAACAGTATTGCAGGTGAGCCTATTCTAACAGCATTGCAGGCGAACCTATTTTGACAGCATTGCAGGGGAACCTATTCTAACTGCATTGCAGGCTAACCTATTCTAACAGCATTACGGCGAACCTATTCTAACAGATTTGCAGGTGAACCTATTCTAACAGCATTCTAAACAAACTTATTCTAACCGCATTTTGAGCGATCCTATTCTAACAGCGTTCCTAGCAAATCTATTCTAACAGCTTTTCAAGCCAACCTATTCTAACAGCATTACGGCAAACCCATTGTAACAGCATTGAAGGCGAACCTATTCTAACAGCATTCTGAACAAAACTATTCTAACCGCATTTTGAGCGATCCTATTCTAACAGCGTTCCTAGGAAATCTATTCTAACAGCATTGCAGGCGAACCTATTCTAACTGCATTGCAGGCTAACCTATTCTAACAGCATTACGGCGAACCTATTCTAACAGTATTACGGCAAACCTATTCTAACAGCATTGCAGGCGAACCTATTCTAACAGCATTGCAGGCGAACCTATTCTAACTGCATTGCAGGCTAACCTATTCTAACAGCATTACGGCGAACCTATTCTAACAGAATTGCAGGTGAACCTATTCTAACAGTATTCTAAACAAACTTATTCTAACCGCATTTTGAGCGATCCTATTCTAACAGCGTTCCTAGCAAATCTATTCTAACAGCTTTGCAGGCCAACCTATTCTAACAGTATTACGGCAAACCTATTCTAACAGCGTTGCAGGCGAACCTATTCTAACAGCATTGCAGGCGAACCTATTCTAACTGCATTGCAGGCTAACCTATTCTAACAGCATTACGGCGAACCTATTCTAACAGAATTGCAGGTGAACCTATTCTAACAGCATTCTAAACAAACTTATTCTAACCGCATTTTGAGCGATCCTATTCTAACAGCGTTCCTAGCAAATCTATTCTAACAGCTTTGCAGGCCAACCTATTCTAACAGTATTATGGCAAACCTATTCTAACAGCATTGCAGGCGAACCTATTCTAACAGCATTGCAGGCGAACCTATTCTAACTGCATTGCAGGCTAACCTATTCTAACAGCATTACGGCGAACCTATTCTAACAGATTTGCAGGTGAACCTATTCTAACAGCATTCCAAACAAACTTATTCTAACCGCATTTTGAGCGATCCTATTCTAACAGCGTTCCTAGCAAATCTATTCTAACAGCTTTTCAAGCCAACCTATTCTAACAGCATTACGGCAAACCCATTGTAACAGCATTGAAGGCGAACCTATTCTAACAGCATTCTAAACAAACCTATTCTAACCGCATTTTGAGCGATCCTATTCTAACAGCGTTCCTAGGAAATCTATTCTAACAGCATTACAGGCGAACCTATTCTAACAGTATTGCAGGTGAGCCTATTCTAACAGCATTGCAGGCGAACCTATTCTGACAACATTGCAGGGGAACCTATTCTAACTGCATTGCAGGCTAACCTATTCTAACAGCATTACGGCGAACCTATTCTAACAGATTTGCAGGTGAACCTATTCTAACAGCATTCTAAACAAACTTATTCTAACCGCATTTTGAGCGATCCTATTCTAACAGCGTTCCTAGCAAATCTATTCTAACAGCTTTTCAAGCCAACCTATTCTAACAGCATTACGGCAAACCCATTGTAACAGCATTGAAGGCGAACCTATTCTAACAGCATTCTGAACAAAACTATTCTAACCGCATTTTGAGCGATCCTATTCTAACAGCGTTCCTAGGAAATCTATTCTAACAGCATTGCAGGCGAACCTATTCTAACTGCATTGCAGGCTAACCTATTCTAACAGCATTACGGCGAACCTATTCTAACAGTATTACGGCAAACCTATTCTAACAGCATTGCAGGCGAACCTATTCTAACAGCATTGCAGGCGAACCTATTCTAACTGCATTGCAGGCTACCCTATTCTAACAGCATTACGGCGAACCTATTCTAACAGCATTACGGCAAACCTATTCTAACAGCATTGCAGGCGAACCTATTCTAACAGCATTGCAGGCGAACCTATTCTAACTGCATTGCAGGCTAACCTATTCTAACAGCATTACGGCGAACCTATTCTAACAGCATTGCAGGCGAACCTATTCTAACTGCATTGCAGGCTAACCTATTCTAACAGCATTACGGCGAACCTATTCTAACAGTATTACGGCAAACCTATTCTAACAGCATTGCAGGCGAACCTATTCTAACAGCATTGCAGGCGAACCTATTCTAACTGCATTGCAGGCTAACCTATTCTAACAGCATTACGGCGAACCTATTCTAACAGAATTGCAGGTGAACCTATTCTAACAGCATTCTAAACAAACTTATTCTAACCGCATTTTGAGCGATCCTATTCTAAAAGCGTTCCTAGCAAATCTATTCTAACAGCTTTGCAGGCCAACCTATTCTAACAGTATTATGGCAAACCTATTCTAACAGCATTGCAGGCGAACCTATTCTAACAGCATTGCAGGCGAACCTATTCTAACTGCATTGCAGGCTAACCTATTCTAACAGCATTACGGCGAACCTATTCTAACAGATTTGCAGGTGAACCTATTCTAACAGCATTCCAAACAAACATATTCTAACCGCATTTTGAGCGATCCTATTCTAACAGCGTTCCTAGCAAATCTATTCTAACAGCTTTTCAAGCCAACCTATTCTAACAGCATTACGGCAAACCCATTGTAACAGCATTGAAGGCGAACCTATTCTAACAGCATTCTAAACAAACCTATTCTAACCGCATTTTGAGCGATCCTATTCTAACAGCGTTCCTAGGAAATCTATTCTAACAGCATTACAGGCGAACCTATTCTAACAGTATTGCAGGTGAGCCTATTCTAACAGCATTGCAGGCGAACCTATTTTGACAGCATTGCAGGGGAACCTATTCTAACTGCATTGCAGGCTAACCTATTCTAACAGCATTACGGCGAACCTATTCTAACAGATTTGCAGGTGAACCTATTCTAACAGCATTCTAAACAAACTTATTCTAACCGCATTTTGAGCGATCCTATTCTAACAGCGTTCCTAGCAAATCTATTCTAACAGCTTTTCAAGCCAACCTATTCTAACAGCATTACGGCAAACCCATTGTAACAGCATTGAAGGCGAACCTATTCTAACAGCATTCTGAACAAAACTATTCTAACCGCATTTTGAGCGATCCTATTCTAACAGCGTTCCTAGGAAATCTATTCTAACAGCATTGCAGGCGAACCTATTCTAACTGCATTGCAGGCTAACCTATTCTAACAGCATTACGGCGAACCTATTCTAACAGTATTACGGCAAACCTATTCTAACAGCATTGCAGGCGAACCTATTCTAACAGCATTGCAGGCGAACCTATTCTAACTGCATTGCAGGCTAACCTATTCTAACAGCATTACGGCGAACCTATTCTAACAGAATTGCAGGTGAACCTATTCTAACAGTATTCTAAACAAACTTATTCTAACCGCATTTTGAGCGATCCTATTCTAACAGCGTTCCTAGCAAATCTATTCTAACAGCTTTGCAGGCCAACCTATTCTAACAGTATTACGGCAAACCTATTCTAACAGCGTTGCAGGCGAACCTATTCTAACAGCATTGCAGGCGAACCTATTCTAACTGCATTGCAGGCTAACCTATTCTAACAGCATTACGGCGAACCTATTCTAACAGAATTGCAGGTGAACCTATTCTAACAGCATTCTAAACAAACTTATTCTAACCGCATTTTGAGCGATCCTATTCTAACAGCGTTCCTAGCAAATCTATTCTAACAGCTTTGCAGGCCAACCTATTCTAACAGTATTATGGCAAACCTATTCTAACAGCATTGCAGGCGAACCTATTCTAACAGCATTGCAGGCGAACCTATTCTAACTGCATTGCAGGCTAACCTATTCTAACAGCATTACGGCGAACCTATTCTAACAGATTTGCAGGTGAACCTATTCTAACAGCATTCCAAACAAACTTATTCTAACCGCATTTTGAGCGATCCTATTCTAACAGCGTTCCTAGCAAATCTATTCTAACAGCTTTTCAAGCCAACCTATTCTAACAGCATTACGGCAAACCCATTGTAACAGCATTGAAGGCGAACCTATTCTAACAGCATTCTAAACAAACCTATTCTAACCGCATTTTGAGCGATCCTATTCTAACAGCGTTCCTAGGAAATCTATTCTAACAGCATTACAGGCGAACCTATTCTAACAGTATTGCAGGTGAGCCTATTCTAACAGCATTGCAGGCGAACCTATTCTGACAACATTGCAGGGGAACCTATTCTAACTGCATTGCAGGCTAACCTATTCTAACAGCATTACGGCGAACCTATTCTAACAGATTTGCAGGTGAACCTATTCTAACAGCATTCTAAACAAACTTATTCTAACCGCATTTTGAGCGATCCTATTCTAACAGCGTTCCTAGCAAATCTATTCTAACAGCTTTTCAAGCCAACCTATTCTAACAGCATTACGGCAAACCCATTGTAACAGCATTGAAGGCGAACCTATTCTAACAGCATTCTGAACAAAACTATTCTAACCGCATTTTGAGCGATCCTATTCTAACAGCGTTCCTAGGAAATCTATTCTAACAGCATTGCAGGCGAACCTATTCTAACTGCATTGCAGGCTAACCTATTCTAACAGCATTACGGCGAACCTATTCTAACAGTATTACGGCAAACCTATTCTAACAGCATTGCAGGCGAACCTATTCTAACAGCATTGCAGGCGAACCTATTCTAACTGCATTGCAGGCTAACCTATTCTAACAGCATTACGGCGAACCTATTCTAACAGAATTGCAGGTGAACCTATTCTAACAGCATTCTAAACAAACTTATTCTAACCGCATTTTGAGCGATCCTATTCTAACAGCGTTCCTAGCAAATCTATTCTAACAGCTTTGCAGGCCAACCTATTCTAACAGTATTACGGCAAACCTATTCTAACAGCGTTGCAGGCGAACCTATTCTAACAGCATTGCAGGCGAACCTATTCTAACTGCATTGCAGGCTAACCTATTCTAACAGCATTACGGCGAACCTATTCTAACAGATTTGCAGGTGAACCTATTCTAACAGCATTCTAAACAAACTTATTCTAACCGCATTTTGAGCGATCCTATTCTAACAGCGTTCCTAGCAAATCTATTCTAACAGCTTTTCAAGCCAACCTATTCTAACAGCATTACGGCAAACCCATTGTAACAGCATTGAAGGCGAACCTATTCTAACAGCATTCTAAACAAACCTATTCTAACCGCATTTTGAGCGATCCTATTCTAACAGCGTTCCTAGGAAATCTATTCTAACAGCATTACAGGCGAACCTATTCTAACAGTATTGCAGGTGAGCCTATTCTAACAGCATTGCAGGCGAACCTATTCTGACAACATTGCAGGGGAACCTATTCTAACTGCATTGCAGGCTAACCTATTCTAACAGCATTACGGCGAACCTATTCTAACAGATTTGCAGGTGAACCTATTCTAACAGCATTCTAAACAAACTTATTCTAACCGCATTTTGAGCGATCCTATTCTAACAGCGTTCCTAGCAAATCTATTCTAACAGCTTTTCAAGCCAACCTATTCTAACAGCATTACGGCAAACCCATTGTAACAGCATTGAAGGCGAACCTATTCTAACAGCATTCTGAACAAAACTATTCTAACCGCATTTTGAGCGATCCTATTCTAACAGCGTTCCTAGGAAATCTATTCTAACAGCATTGCAGGCGAACCTATTCTAACTGCATTGCAGGCTAACCTATTCTAACAGCATTACGGCGAACCTATTCTAACAGTATTACGGCAAACCTATTCTAACAGCATTGCAGGCGAACCTATTCTAACAGCATTGCAGGCGAACCTATTCTAACTGCATTGCAGGCTAACCTATTCTAACAGCATTACGGCGAACCTATTCTAACAGAATTGCAGGTGAACCTATTCTAACAGCATTCTAAACAAACTTATTCTAACCGCATTTTGAGCGATCCTATTCTAACAGCGTTCCTAGCAAATCTATTCTAACAGCTTTGCAGGCCAACCTATTCTAACAGTATTACGGCAAACCTATTCTAACAGCGTTGCAGGCGAACCTATTCTAACAGCATTGCAGGCGAACCTATTCTAACTGCATTGCAGGCTAACCTATTCTAACAGCATTACGGCGAACCTATTCTAACAGATTTGCAGGTGAACCTATTCTAACAGCATTCTAAACAAACTTATTCTAACCGCATTTTGAGCGATCCTATTCTAACAGCGTTCCTAGCAAATCTATTCTAACAGCTTTTCAAGCCAACCTATTCTAACAGCATTACGGCAAACCCATTGTAACAGCATTGAAGGCGAACCTATTCTAACAGCATTCTAAACAAACCTATTCTAACCGCATTTTGAGCGATCCTATTCTAACAGCGTTCCTAGGAAATCTATTCTAACAGCATTACAGGCGAACCTATTCTAACAGTATTGCAGGTGAGCCTATTCTAACAGCATTGCAGGCGAACCTATTCTGACAGCATTGCAGGGGAACCTATTCTAACAGCATTCCAAACAAACATAATGTAACAGAATTCTAACAAACCTATTCTAACAGCATTCTAAACAAACATATTCTAACAACATTCTAAACAAACATATTTTAACAGAATTCTAAACAAACCTATTCTAACAGCATTCTAAACAAACCTATTCTAACAGCATTCTAAATATACCTTTTCTAACAGTATTCAAAACATATCTATTCTAACAGCCTTCTAAACAAACATATTCTAACAGAATTCTAAACATACCTATTCTAACAGCATTCTAAACAAACCTATTCTAACAGCATTCTAAACAAACTAATTCTAACCGCATTTTATGCGAACCTATTTTTAACAGATATTTTAATATTAATGTTGTATTCTTTGGTAAAACAATTAGCGATATTTGCTGCAAAATTAATTTTAAAGTCAAAAAAAAAGAGAAGTAGTTCCTTGATGAAGATAATTTGTATATTGATCTTAAACTATTAACTAAAAGAAATATATTATGAAATTGATGGCTCCCCAATGGAATATAACTGGGCCTAAACCTTGAAGGCCAAATATCATCTACAGCCTACGGCGTACAGCAGGACGCAGTTCTCCTTAAAGCGTTAATGGACCTTATCGTCTGTAAACACACGTTCCAGTTAAAGCGAAGACCGAGGAGACCTCGAACGAGAAGATATCGTTTTAGGTGTGAATTCGAATCCCAAACATTTTTCTAGAAGTGAGAGGTTAGAATCTCTGATGAGTTTCGATAACACTTCTGCAATCTGTAAACTCTTAATAATATCTTTTCAAGGTGGCCTAGGAAAGCCGTGGTAGAGCTGCCTTTTTCGGTCATACGGTAACAAATCCAGATAATGTGGCGAGAACTTTGCTTCTACTCCCCCGTTATTACCCTAGTTTACCCTACGGTACTTGGGCTGCTCTAGGCTGGTTCTTCACATAATATTTCATATGTTCTCTTACAATTTTAAGTTAGATGTTTCTAGAAATTTAGTCGCCATTTGACGTTTGCTAAAAAAAGAGGGTGTGTATTTAAAAAATAACATTCATAATATCTGTTTTAATTTTTTCGACCTCTGTTATAAAATTATATAGAATTTAATAGTTTATAGTTTGAAGTCATATTTAGAATTAATTTTAATCAATAGAAATGAACATAGGTAGATGAAAAAAACCAAATGACATAAATTTAGGATATATATTTTTCAAAACCCGCTTTCTTTATAAGTGTCAGCTTTTAAAACTAATTAATAGAAGCTAATAGTTTTTCTAAGTCCACCCTTAGAGGAAAACATAGCCATATGAGAAAACAGTGTATTACATAATAGGATGCCCTTGAAGGTAACTCGAGCGTGACTCCAGGAAGGAAGGCAGCGATATAGCGTGACGGTCAAGGCCAGGAGAGCGTTAAAACGTTACTCCCTATTGTTGGAATTGGCGAAACACTTCTATTGCATTTCCTAAGGAGAAAAATGCTTTAATTTGTACATTATAGTTGCCTAGTTGGGTTAAGAGTTCCGACATTTCCAACAGGGCTGAATTACACACACACACACACACACACACACACACACACACACACACACACACACACACACACACTCACACAAACACTTCTATAAAATACACGTTTAAAAAAACACACAAAACACACATAAAATTATATTTAAGATTGTATTTGTTTATATTGTGTTTAATAATCAAAAGAAACTCCTTTAAATATCTCCTTTGAAATAAGATTTTAACCGATTTTACTTAGTTATTATAAAAGGGTTATATTAGTAGCTTACGCTTCGTTTCTGTTATACTATCTTATAATACTTTTAAGAAAACTCAAACATACACACACACACAGACCCACGCATTTAAAAATAAAATTCTTGTTAGTTTTCACACTTTCAATTGTTTCAAACTTCCTAACACATCGTTCACATTTGTAGCGTATTCCTTATCTTTTTTATTTTGATTTTATGAATTGGATTCTGTAAATTAAGTATATTATCGTATTAGAACGGAATATAGCAATGTGGCAATGCAGGAATATAGGAATGTGGCGATGTAAGAATATAGCAGTGGCAATGCAGGAATATAGCAATGAGACAATGCAGAAATACAGCAGTTTGGCAATGGCGGAATATAGCAATATGTCATTGCAGGGATATAGCAATCTGGCAATGCAGGAATATAGTAATGTGGCAATCCTGGAGCATAGCAATGTGGCATTTCAGGAATATACCAATGTGGCAAAGGAGGATACAGCCATGTTCAATACAGGAATTAACAAATGTGGCAGTGCAGGAAGATAGCAACACCTCGCTCATATTTGTAGCGTATTCCTTATCTTTTTTATTTTGAATTTATGAATTGGATTCTCTAAATTGAGTATCTTATCGTATTAGAACGGAATATAGCAATGTGGCAATGAAGGAATATAGCAATGTGGCGATGCAAGAATATAGCAGTGTGGCAATTCAGGGATACAGCAATTTGGCAATGCAGGAATACAACAGTTTGGCAATGCAGAAATATAGCAATGTGGCAATGCACGAATATAGCAATGTAGCAATACAGGAGCATAGCATTGTGGCATTTCAGGAACATAGCAATATTTCAATGTAGGACTACAGCTATGTGTCAATAAAGGTAGGCCTATATACAAATGTGGCAGTGAAGGAATATAGCAATGTGGTATTGCAGGAATATAGAAATGTGTCATTCCAGGAATATAACAATGTGGCAATGCAGGAATATAGCGATGTGGCAATACAGGAATTCAGCAATTTGGCAATTCAGGAATATAGCAATGTGGCATTCTAGGAATATAGAAATGTGGCATTCCAGGAATATAGCAATGTGGCGATGTACGAATATAGCAGTGTGGTAATGCAGAAATATAGCGATGTGACAATGCAGGTGTAAAGCAATTTGGCAATGCAGGAATATAACAATGTGGCATTCCAGGAATATAGAAATGCGGCATTCCAGGAATATAGTAATGTGGCAATTCAGGAATATAGCAATGTGGCGATGTAAGATGGCAATGCAGGAACACAGCAATTTGGCAATGCAGGTATATAGCGATGTGGCAATGCAGGAATACAACAATGTGGTAATGCAGGAATATACCATTGTGGAAATGCAGGAATACAGAATTTTTTCAATACAGGAAGATAGCAATCTAACGATGCAGGAATATAAGATTACAATATGACAATGTAAGAATATAGCAATGTGGCAATGCAGAAACACCGTATAACAATGTTTTAATGCAGGGATACTGCATGGAAATATAATAATGCAGGAATGTAGCATGGAATGAATTTCCCGGAATACAGCCATTTCCCAATGCAGGAATATAGTAATATGGCAATGCAAGGAATATAGCAATGTGGCATATTACGAATATAGCATAGTGGTAATGTAGGAATATAGCAATATGGCGATGTAAGAATAAAGTAATGCATTAATTCTGGAATATATCAATGTGGCAGTGCAGGAATACACAAAATGTGAATTTCTAGGAATATATCAACCTAGCAATGCAGTAATATAGCAATGAGACAATATAGGTTTATAGCAATGTGGCAAAGCAGGAATATAGAATCGTGGCAATGCAGAAATACACGAGTACCAATGAGGCAATGCAGGAATATGGGTACGTAGCAATTTAGGAATAAAGCCATGTGCTAATGCAGGAATATATTAGTACAATGTGGCGATGTAAGAATATAACAATGTAGCAAAGCACCAATACAGCGATGTGACAATGCAGAAATAAAGGGGTACAATGTGTCGATGTAAGAATATAGCAACGTGGCAATGCAGAAATACACGAGTACCAATTTGGCAATGCAGGAATAGTGTAGGCCTATAGTAATGTGGCAAAGCAGGAAATAGCAATGTGGCTATGCAGGAATACTGTATAGATATATGGCAATCCAGGTAGTCTATACTGTATAGCAGTGTGATGATGCAGAAATATATCAATGTGGCGATGTAAGAATATAGCAATATGACTTTGCAGGAATATAGAAATGTGGCAATGCAGGTATACTGTATAGCAATGTGACAATCTATGAATACTGTATATCATTGTGACAATGTAGGAATTCCGTATGGATAACAATGTGCAAATGCAGAAATATAGCAATGTAGCAATTCAGAAACACTATATAGCTATGTGGCAATTCAGGAATAAAGATTCCAGTAATATAGCAATGTGGCAATACAGAAATATAGGAATACGATGTGGTGATTTAAAAATATAACAATGTGGCAACCCAGCAATAGCGTATTAGAAAGTGGCAATCCCGGATTATAGCAATGTGGAAATTTCGCAATGCTGAAATATCGTATTACAATGTGACAATGAAGGAATACTGTATAGACATGTATTAATGGAGAAATTTAGCAATGTGGGAATGCAAAAATATCTTATAGCAATTTGGCAATGCAGGAATACTGTATATCAAAGTGATAATGCAGGGATATATCAATTTGGCGATTTAAGCGTATAGCAATGTGATCATGCAAGAATATAGCAATGTGGCAATGCAGGAATACTGTATAGTAATGTGGCAATGCAGGACTATAGCAATATGGCCTCCAGGAACATAGCAATATTGGTATTAGCGAATTTAACAATTTGGTGATGTAGGAATATAGTATTGTGGCAATGTAGAAGTATAGAAATTTTACAATTATGGAAAATAGCAATGTGGTGATGCAAGAATTTAGCAATGTGACAATGGAGTTATATAACAATGTAACAATGCAGAAATATAGAAATTTGACAACTAAGCAATATAGCAGTTTGGCAATGTAGGAATATAGCAATGTGGCAATGCATAAGTATAAAAATTTGAATATTAAGGAATATAGCAATGTGGCAATATAGAAGTATAGAAAATTTACAATTAAGTAATATAGCAATGTGGCAATGTAGGAGTATGCAATGTGGCATTCCAAGAATGAGATTTTGAATTATAATCTTAGATATAGCTCAAGTCTTGAGGCCACAATAAAATGTTTAAAATAATTTTAAACAAACCAATTTCCTTGAAAAAAACATTTTAATTAATGGCTGAAAAGTAAACATAATTTGTTTTATAATTATGCTTTATTTGTGTTGTGATATGACGTCATGAAAACATTTTTTATATTTTGAAGTTGGTATAATTTGTTTGGTTCCCGGTAGAGTCAAAGAATTCAACGTGGTTTCTAACTCCCAAGTAGACTCGGCGTGTTTAAATATATAGTGTACTTTACGGTCAATCTGGGACATATTAACGTTAGTAAATATTGTTAATTTGTTTCCGATAGCTCCGTGCGATTCCTTAGCTTTGACTTATACACTCCATGGAAATAAGCACCTATGGTCATCAACCTAGGCGAGTACCTATTAGTTCAACATACTTCAAGTCTCTCTCAAAGCAACATTATGGACGTATTTGTTGAGTAATCCACCACTAACGTCGTTCATTACTTCAGTTTATAAACGTAACGTTTGCGAATGAATAATCATATAAAGATACGGATATGTTACTTGGTGAAGGGGGACAGGAAACCCATTAAAAACAAGGTGTACCCTTTTATTGTAAACCGTATTTATAGAGCTGAACGGAGCCCCGCCCTATCTCAGATTACATACAATAGCAGGGGCTCAATCAGTACGACAGATTGTGTTTGTAAGCAAACAATATAGTTCGGTTGAAGCAGCTAAATCAATGCGTTCGTCGTCAATCGGCGCGTTGCCGTCTCATTGCCATCGTACGAGGCAGATCCATTTCGCTAGCGTTCGTATACTATTACGCCTACATGTATACTTGATGGTACGAGTCGTAAAGAAGCCTATTAAAAGGACCACGAATATTAAACCCATAGCCTACTTTGGAATAGAGAAAGTAGGCTCTACTCCAAACATATGGAGGGCTTCGATTCCTAATCGCCGACTAAAACTAACATAACTTATTTTACACGACAAAGAAGATGTTGTATTCCAGTAATAAATACAAAAATAAATTGAAGTTATTGGCAGGTTTCTTGGAAATGTTAGAATTAAGAAGGCTTAGCTGTAACACGAGAATATTTTTTATGCAGAGTAAAATCTATCATGTCAAATATTTCCCCATAAACAGACCGAAGCATAAATATATACAATGTTTTCTGAAAACCATAAATGAGCTATTTTTCCTATGTATTTTCAAAACCGACTGTTTATAACAAAGAACCCATGATTTAATTATAATACTTTTGGGAGGAAGATGTGATTTATTTTGCTTATTTATCGTAAACGCTGAAATGTCATTTTATTATTTCTTGATACTAAAAAAAATGACGTTGAAACTACGAGTAATAATCGTTGAAACAACTTGATTAATCATTCGAATGCCTTGATTGTTCGTAGGAATGTTTTAATTATAGTTGAAACACTTTGAAGATTCGTTAGAAAACTTGATTGATCGTTGGAATACTTATCTTAATCACTGAACACTTTGTAAAATCGTTAAAATATCTGTATTATTCTTTGGAACCATCGTTAATCGTTGAAACGTCTTGATCAATTGTTCGAATGCCTTGATTGTTCGTAGGAATGTTTTAATTATAGTTGAAACACTTTGAAGATTCGTTAGAAAACTTGATTGATCGTTGGAATACTTATGTTAATCACTGAACACTTTGTAAAATCGTTAAAATATCTGCATTATTCTTTGGATCCATCGTTAATCGTTGAAACGTCTTGATCAATTGTTCGAATACCTTGACTGTTCGTTGGAATGTCTTAATTATCGTTGGAATGTCTTAACTATCGTTCGAACACTTTGATCATTCGTTGGAACTACGTGATTAATCGTTGGAATACTCATCTTAATCACAGAACACTTTGTAATATCGTAAAAATATATTTATTGTTTTTTTTAGAGCACACACTAATCGTTCGGGAACCATCGTTAATTGTTGAAACAACTTGATTAATCATTCGAATGTCTTGATTCTTCGTTGGAATGTCTTAAATATCGTTCGAACACTTTGATCATTCGTTGGAACTACGTGATTAATCGTTGGAATACTCATCTTAATCACTGGACACTTTGTAAAATCGTTAAAATATCTGTATTATTCTTTGGAACCATCGTTAATCGTTGAAACGTCTTGATCAATTGTTCGAATGCCTTGATTGTTCGTAGGAATGTTTTAATTATAGTTGAAACACTTTGAAGATTCGTTAGAAAACTTGATTGATCGTTGGAATACTTATGTTAATCACTGAACACTTTGTAAAATCGTTAAAATATCTGCATTATTCTTTGGAACCATCGTTAATCGTTGAAACGTCTTGATCAATTGTTCGAATACCTTGACTGTTCGTTGGAATGTCTTAATTATCGTTGGAATGTCTTAACTATCGTTCGAACACTTTGATCATTCGTTGGAACTACGTGATTAATCGTTGGAATACTCATCTTAATCACAGAACACTTTGTAATATCGTAAAAATATATTTATTGTTTTTTTTAGAGCACACACTAATCGTTCGGGAACCATCGTTAATTGTTGAAACAACTTGATTAATCATTCGAATGTCTTGATTCTTCGTTGGAATGTCTTAATTATCGTTCGAACACTTTGATCATTCGTTGGAACTACGTGATTAATCGTTGGAATACTCATCTTAATCACTGGACACTTTGTAAAATCGTTAAAATGTCTGTATTATTCTTTGGAACATTCGTTAATCGTTGGTAAACCATCGTTAATCGTTGAAACAATTTGATTAATCGTTCGAATACCTTGATTGTTCATTGAAAAACTTTGATCACTCGTGGGAACATCTTGATTAAATGATGGAATACTTATATTTATAACTGAACACTTTGTTTAATCGTTAAAATATCTGTACTAATATTTGTAACAATCATTAATCAATAGAATACCATCGTTAATCATTGAAACAACTTGATTAATCGTTGAAATACTTATATTAATCATTGGAATATCTTGATTAATCATTGACAAGCTTATATTAATCGTTGGAACCGCCTTGGATAACTGTTAATTTATCATTATTATAGAATAAATATCTGTATTATTCTTTGGAACATTCAATAATTGTTGGATAACCATAGTTATTTATTGCAACATCTTGATTAAATGTTGGGGAACTTATGTTAATCACTGAAAACTTAGTATAATCGTTAAAATATCTTTATTAACCATTGGAAGAACTTGATTAATCATTCGAATACCTTGATTGTTCGTTGGAATGTCTTAATTATCTTTGGAACACTTTGATCATTCGTGGGAACATCTTGATTAATCGGTGGAATGGAATGGAACATTGTTTAATCGTTAAAATATCTGTATTATTATTTGGAACATTCATTAATCGATAGAAAACCATCGTTAATCATTAAAACAACTTGATTAATCGTTAAAATACTTATATTGTTCTTCTACAATCATAAATCCATCCCGTTACAGCCTTTGTACCTAACACGATGCCGCCAGTAGAGGGTTAGCTTCGTAAAAGGAACGAATGTTTTGATACGTATCAGCAAGTAAGCCATTACGTATTCACTTAGTTAAGTACCTTTTAATTATAGTTTAATCAGTGAATTCAAGATGATTACATCAAACAACTTTTTTATTTATCGATAAGAGTATCTTTACTATAGAATAAATATCTTTATTATTCTTTGGAACATTCATTAATCGATAGAAAACTATAGTTATTCCTTACAACATCTTCATTATTCGTTGGAGAACTTGTGTTAATCTTTAGAGCACCTTCGATAATCGTTAAAATATCTTTAATTACTTTGGAACATTTATTAACCGTTAGAAAACCTACGTTAATCGTTGAAACATCTAGATTAATCGTGATGAAAACGTTAATAAACTTATTAATCACTTAAACAAAAGTTTTCG
Source organism: Prosapia bicincta (assembly GCA_036971475.1). Lineage (NCBI taxonomy): Eukaryota > Metazoa > Arthropoda > Insecta > Hemiptera > Cercopidae > Prosapia > Prosapia bicincta. The sequence goes on along the minus strand of JBAIZL010000001.1, from coordinate 114,576,818 downwards.
ACTATCCGAACTTTGAATTTAGTAAATTTTTTAAAACTTACTGAGACAGAACGTTATCGGTTGCTATGTACCGATCTTAATCATGCCGACTACAGTAAGTTTTAAAAAATTTACTAAATTAAAAGTTCGGATAGTCATAAACTATTGTTTAAGTGATTTATAAGATTCACCGAACGTCATAATGGACTATAAAATTCAAGAAGTTAATAAACTATTTAACGCCTTGATTAATTACCAAAACACTATGGTTAGTTCTTTAAACACTCTGTTTATTCGTTGGAATACCTTGATTTGTTCGACTACCTTGATTAAAGGTTGGAATATGTTGATTACTCCAAAATATAACTAAAGACACGTAACTGGAGAAACTGAAGCTGCGAACCATAACTGAAACTACAGAAATGAAATTCCTGAGAAAATTTAGGGATTATAGAAATATGACTACAGGTTTCTACAGGAGAGTAAACGTAATGTTAAAAACGAACTAGGTGATCACGGAAATGAATCCAGAAAATGGAAACAATATATTCTGAAATTAATAGACGGAGAAATGTAAGTAGCAGATTACGTTAGACATTAAACGTTTAGAATAAACAGACGCCTGATCAGAGAAATGCAGAAAGGCGCCTCTCTTTGGAGTAAAAAAGTCGAATGAGGATAAGTCGAATGACATAAATCATGAACAAGTTGAGGAGGAGAAGGAAATGAAGTACTGAACGCCTAAAGGGGATCGCGGATGAAAATGCTCTGCACTAGCTTATTATTTAAAAATATGTCCTTAATTTTCATCTTTTACAATAACTTCTCAGAATATTTGACTATTGTAAAATGACTATATTCGTTTCATTTATTAGAATTAAAACTTGATAGAGACTACTCATTTCCAAACATAACGTCGTAGCATCATTTTTTGTTTAGGTTCCAAGTTAGAAACATTTCGCATAACTGAATTAGTCTACTTTGAAAAACGAAGTAACTTCAGGCGTTTTCCCCTTTTCCCCTCCTATTATTTCGCTTTATTTTGCTAAAGATATGCGCTTACTATCTGACACAGTAATAATCATAGTTTCGTCCATATTTACAATTTATTTTTTTATCATCGAATAAAAATGTTTTCATTTCCCATTGCTCTCCAATGTGTCCAATAGTTTATAGATATCCTTTGACACCGATACCTGGTGGTTTTGACACCTATAGGAAGCAACCCTACCTCAGGAGTGCGACACTGTCCATTTAACCTATAAGGACAAAATGGCCTCCTTAATCCCTCCATCTTATATTTTCCCTGTTCTTATTCAGGATTGTAATTTACACACCTTCCATAGAACCCGACAGTACTTCTGGATAAGGCCTGAGCAGGGATGATTACCTAGTCCTGTCACAAGGAGTTAACAACCCTACCTAAATCCTATTTATGAAACAACTTTTCCTTATCTTCCTCAGGCGATAAAGATCAAATGAAATGATCGAGTTAAAACACATAGAAATTTGACAATATGGCCTCCTTAATCCCTTCATCTTATATTTTCCCTGTTCTTATTCGGGATTGTAATTTACACACCTTCCATAGAACCCGACAGTACTTCTGGATAAGGCCGGAGCAGGGAAGATTATCTAGACTTGTCACAAAAAGTTTACAATCCTACCTAAATCCTATTTATGAAACAACTTATCCTTATCTTCCTCAGGCGATAAAGATCAAATGAAATGATCGAGTTAAAACACATAGAAATTTGACAATATGGCCTCCTTAATCCCTCCATCTTATATTTTCCCTGTTCTTATTCAGGATTGTAATTTACACACCTTCCATAGAACCCGACAGTACTTCTGGATAAGGCCTGAGCAGGGAAGATTATCTAGACTTGTCACAAAAAGTTTACAATCCTACCTAAATCCTATTTATGAAACAACTTTTCCTTATCTTCCTCAGGCGATAAAGATCAAATGAAATGATCGAGTTAAAACACATAGAAATTTGAAAATATTGATACAATCGAAGCTCTAAGGTCATCTTGTAAATTCCAACAAAAAAAATTTGTCATCTAAATAAATAAAATCTCTTTAATGTACACGACTGTAAAACCAACATGGCGATAAGCCAACATTTCCATATATAGTGAGTCGTTATAAGAACTCAGTGAAAACAATTTAAACCTATTCCAGAGATAAATAAAATCTTTTTAATGTACGCGACTGTAAAACCAACATGGCGATAAGCCAACATTTCCATATATAGTGAATGGTTATAAGAACTCAGTGAAAACAATTTAAACCTATTCCAGAGATAAATAAAATCTTTTTAATGTACGTGACTGTAAAACCAACATGGCGATAAGCCAACATTTCCATATATAGTGAGTCGTTATAAGAATTCAGTGAAAACAATTTAAACCTATTCCAGAGATAAATAAAATCTTTTTAATGTACGCAACTGTAAAACCAACATGGCGATAAGCCAACATTTCCATATATAGTGCGTCGTTATAAGAACTCGGTGAAAACAATTTAAACCTATTCCTGAGATAAATAAATTCTTTTTAATGTACGCGACTCTAAAACCAACATGGCGATAAGCCAACATTTCCATATATAGTGAGTCGTTACAAGAACTCGGTGAAAACAATTTAAACCTATTCCAGAGATAAATAAAATCTTTTTAATGTACGCAACTGTAAAACCAATATGGCGATAAGCCAACATTTCCATATATAGTGAGTCGTTATAAGAACTCGGTGAAAACAATTTAAACCTATTCCAGAGATAAATAAAATCTTTTTAATGTACGCAACTGTAAAACCAACATGGCGATAAGCCAACATTTCCATATATAGTGAGTCGTTATAAGAACTCGGTGAAAACAATTTAAACCTATTCCAGAGATAAATAAAATCTTTTTAATGTACGCAACTGTAAAACCAACATGGCAATAAGCCAACATTTCCATATATAGTGAGTCGTTATAAGAACTCGGTGAAAACAATTTAAACCTATTCCAGAGATAAATGAATTCTTTTTAATGTAAGCGACTCTAAAACCAACATGGCGATAAGCCAACATTTCCATATATAGTGAGTCGTTATAAGAACTCGGTGAAAACAATTTAAACCTATTCCAGAGATAAATAAAATCTTTTTAATGTACGCAACTGTAAAACCAACATGGCGATAAGCCAACATTTCCATATATAGTGAGTCGTTATAAGAACTCGGTGAAAACAATTTAAACCTATTCCAGAGATAATAAATTCTTTTTAATGTACGCGACTCTAAAACCAACATGGCGATAAGCCAACATTTCCATATATAGTGAGTCGTTATAAGAACTCGGTGAAAACAATTTAAACCTATTCCAGAGATAAATAAAATCTTTTTAATGTAAGCAACTGTAAAACCAACATGGCGATAAGCCAACATTTCAATATATAGTGAGTCGTTATAAGAACTCGGTGAAAACAATTTAAACCTATTCCAGAGATAAATAAAATCTTTTTAATGTACGCAACTGTAAAACCAACATGGCGATAAGCCAACATTTCCATATATAGTGAGTCGTTATAAGAACTCGGTGAAAACAATTTAAACCTATTCCAGAGATAAATAAAATCTTTTTAATGTACGCAACTGTAAAACCAACATGGCGATAAGCCAACATTTCCATATATAGTGAGTCGTTATAAGAACTCGGTGAAAATAATTCAAACCTATTCCAGAGATAAATAAAATCTTTTTAATGTACGCAACTGTAAAACCAACATGGCGATAAGCCAACATTTCCATATATAGTGAGTCGTTATAAGAACTCGGTGAAAACAATTTAAACCTATTCCAGAGATAAATAAATTCTTTTTAATGTACGCAACTGTAAAACCAACATGGCAATAAGCCAACATTTCCATATATAGTGAGTCGTTATAAGAACTAGGTGAAAACAATTTAAACCTATTCCAGAGATAAATAAAATCTTTTTAATGTACGCAACTGTAAAACCAACATGGCGATAAGCCAACATTTCCATATATAGTGAGTCGTTATAAGAACTCGGTGAAAATAATTTAAACCTATTCCAGAGATAAATAAAATCTTTTTAATGTACGCAAATGTAATACCAACATGGCGATAAGCCAACATTTCCATATATAGTGAGTCGTTATAAGAACTCGGTGAAAACAATTTAAACCTATTCCAGAGATAAATAAATTCTTTTTAATGTACGCGACTCTAAAACCAACATGGCGATAAGCCAACATTTCCAAATATAGTGAGTCGTTATAAGAACTCAGTGAAAACAATTTAAACCTATTCCAGAGATAAATAAAACCTTTTTAATGTACGCGACTGTAAAACGAACATGGCGATAAGCCAACATTTCCATATATAGTGAGTCGTTATAAGAACTCGGTGAAAACAATTTAAACCTATTCCAGAGATAAATAAATTCTTTTTAATGTACGCGACTGTAAAACCAACATGGCGATAAGCCAACATTTCCATATATAGTGAATCGTTATAAGAACTCAGTGAAAACAATTTAAACCTATTCCAGAGATAAATAAAATCTTTTTAATGTACGCGACTGTAAAACCAACATGGCGATAAGCCAACATTTCCATATATAGTGAGTCGTTATAAGAATTCAGTGAAAACAATTTAAACCTATTCCAGAGATAAATAAAATCTTTTTAATGTACGCAACTGTAAAACCAACATGGCGATAAGCCAACATTTCCATATATGGTGAGTCGTTATAAGAACTCAGTAAAAACAATTTAAACCTATTCCAGAGATAATTAAAATCTTTTTAATGTACGCGACTGTAAAACCAACATGGCGATAAGCCAATATTTCCATATATAGTGAGTCGTTATAAGAACTCAGTAAAAACAATTTAAACCTATTCCAGAGATAATTAAAATCTTTTTAAAGTACGCGACTGTAAAACCAACATGGCGATAAGCCACCATTTCTATATATAGTGAGTCGTTATAAGAATTCAGTGGAAGCAGTTTAAACCTATTCTAAAGATAAATAAAATCTTTTTAATGTACGCAACTGTAAAACCAACATGGCGATAAGCCAACATTTCCAAATATAGTGAGTAGTTATAAGAACTCGGTGAAAACAATTTAAACCTATTCCAGAGATAAATAAAACCTTTTTAATGTACGCAACTGTAAAACCAACATGGCGATAAGCCAACATTTCCAAATATAGTGAGTCGTTATAAGAACTCAGTGAAAACAATTTAAACCTATTCCAGAGATAAATAAAACCTTTTTAATGTACGCAACTGTAAAACCAACATGGCGATAAGCCAACATTTCCAAATATAGTGAGTCATTATAAGAACTCAGTGAAAACAATTTAAACCTATTCCAGAGATAAATAAAACCTTTTTAATGTACGCAACTGTAAAACCAACATGGCGATAAGCCAACATTTCCATATATAGTGAGTCGTTATAAGAACTCAGTGAAATCAATTTAAACCTATTCCAGAGATAAATAAAATCTTTTTAATGTACGCGACTGTAAAACCAACATGGCGATAAGCCAACATTTCCATATATGGTGAGTCGTTATAAGAACTCAGTAAAAACAATTTAAACCTATTCCAGAGATAATTAAAATCTTTTTAATGTACGCGACTGTAAAACCAACATGGCGATAAGCCAATATTTCCATATATAGTGAGTCGTTATAAGAACTCAGTAAAAACAATTTAAACCTATTCCAGAGATAATTAAAATCTTTTTAAAGTACGCGACTGTAAAACCAACATGGCGATAAGGCACCATTTCTATATATAGTGAGTCGTTATAAGAATTCAGTGGAAGCAGTTTAAACCTATTCCAGAGATAAATAAAATGAACGTTCTTGCCATAAACACAAGCCTACATTCTGTTGGTTGATGTTTTCCCTTTCGATTAAGTTCATGACCTCAGATTGTTTGTATTTAATTAATGGTTGTGTTTACCAGCTTTATAAGAGAAATGCAGCGACAACTACATTCCCTCGATGCAACTCGTTTGAGTCCATCCCAAGGACTTGGAAATATAATTATACTATTTATATTATATTACTTATAAATTTTGAAAAACGTATATAGGCTATAGGGTAGTTTTGTTTTTTAATCTTTATTTGCGTGGATTTATTTTATTACACTATATTTCGTAAGAAGCATTCTGACGATTCCAGGTTGGGCCTTCCAGCCCTTCAAGTACAGAACACTATATACTACCATTTTCGAACATCTGAAATAACTAAACTGTTAAAAAGCTTAGAACAGAAAAATATTATAATTCAATGGATCCCTAGTCATTATGGTGTTCCTGGGAATGAGGAAGCTGACAGATCTGCCAAGGAGTCTTGCAACTTGTTTCCATCTCCTGAAAGTTGTTACAATTGCTCCTTAACTAATTGCAAAGAGGCAGTTGATAAAAAATCTCACATCTGTTGGAGCAAGAAATGGAGAGAATGCCATACTGGGCGCGAATATTATTCATTACAAAAACAACCTAATGATCCAAAGATCTTTAAGTCATTATCACGTTCAGTGGCATCTTTTGCGGCACGAGCTCGTCACCAATAAATATTTGAAAAGGTTCCATATTACTAACGACTCTACCTGTGGAGTGTGCAAGCAAGAAGAGGAAACATTAGAGCACATTTAAATAATATTCGAGCTGGCTTGTGAGTGAAAGTTATAATTAAATAATAAAAATATGGTACAACTCACAAATATACAATTTTTTATTTCAAACGCGTTTCAACGACTAATTTGTCGTCATCTTCAGTGAAAATACACAAATGAAATTAACTAAAAAAAATTATATATAAATTAAACATAACCTATAAAGTCTTAGCAAAAGTAAAAACAAAAGTGAAAATCAGATCTGGGCATTGTCAAATTTATAGCCACAGCTACTAATATAGGCCTATTTACATTAAATAACATATGTTAATTATAAATATTTAATTTTGATAAGCCTATATTACTGGTAAAACATAATAATAACAAAATTATTTAAATAATTTAAAAAATTTAAAAAATTTTAAAAAGATAGTATTTAACAATTAATAAATTTAAAATAATATTGAATTTTGAATTGATCCTAATTCATTATTAACAATTTTATCTTTATTTCTATTTATAAATAAAGTTTCCCATGCATCTAATTCATTAAAATTTATCACATTTTTTAAAAGGACAACATTTTTACTTTTAAATTCGTGTTTTTCGTCCAAACAATGTTTAGCTATAGCTGATTTTTCAGGCCTATTAAATTTAACATGGGAAAAATGTTCTTTTGCTCTAACTAGTATGTTTCTTTTTGTTTGTCCAATATATTTCATCTGGCACATATCACACTGCAAACTATATATTCCTGATTTATTTTCATTTTTTATTATATCTTTTTGGTTCCCTAATAGATTTTTTAGGTTAGTTCTTGTAACTAACGTTACTTTTACATTACTGTTCTTCTCCAAAGCTTTTTTAGCCAAATTAGATAAAAGTGGATGGTAAGCTAATCTAATCCATTTTCTTTCCTCTTTATTTTTTAGTAACGTGCATCTTGAATTATTAATTTTCGTCCGTTTCATTTTGTTATGGATGTTATCTATAAATGATTCATTATACTTTAGAGCACATACTTTTGAAATGTCCTGTAACAGCAGCAACAAGGAGTCCCTTGATTAAACATCTAGGACGGGCCTGAGCAGAATCTTGAAAGAAACTTGTTTCTGGCCATTGGCAGAGTGTGTGTATAGGAGACATCGAGCTATCGAGGCCAACCTTGGAAGTTCGTAATAAGAAGTAAGAAGTAAGATATTTCGTAAGAACGTACTTTATTACGAAACCCTTCTGCCTACTACCTGTAAACAGTTTTATACTTTTATTGTGTTATTTCACTGTTTTAAAGTCTTTCAATTTAGGCAGTTTTTTTTTTATTTAAGGATTTATTTTAGACGCCTTTTTTTATGGCGAGTACTTTGTTAACATCATTGGCAGTAATTATAACTTTTTGAGTTTATTAGAAATTAAACGTTATTCAACAAAACATGTTTTGCATCTCTTAAATATTTATTTAACGTTTCTTCCCGTAACGAGCGGAAGAAATTAAAAATCTTAAATAAAATTGTTTTTTACACTTTAGAAATTTGTTTAATACGAGAACATTTTAGAACATTTAAAAACACTGTTCTATGAATGCTAATGATAGATAATCCTTGTCACTCTTCTTCTTTCCACCGTCTTTCTTTCTTCTACACTTATCCACAAAACACACAGCCTAATGAGCTACGAATGCTGTGAATCTCAATATACTAATTCTGGGCCACGATTCTGTAGCATTGTTTTTGTAGTAACACACCATATAAAAATAAACTGTATCTGAAAGGTACACGACTTGGATGTCCTAGACGTGGTATAAGGGAAATATTAAACATCAGTCTTTACTAAAAGTCTAATAACCTTTAGACAGGGTAAAGGCAAAAGGTATCTACGTCAATGTTTCTAAGGGTTTAATGTAAGCTGCTACAGTTGGTCCATTGCAAGAGTCGAGTTAACATTACAGTAGTATAGAACTACAGCTAAAATATATACATTACTATTCCAGATAAAACCACTTATTAATTTGCCTAAGCCTTTGCATAAGAGTATAGGCATATTCTGTTCTTCAATATACTAATTAATTTACATAATCCTTTGCACAAAAGCATAAACTGTACTAAAAACAATTAAATTCTCTACGTAAGCCTTTGTACAAATACTTTAGATAAAATCACTTATTAATTTGCCTAAGCCTTTGCATAAGAGTATAGGCCTTTCTGTTCTTCAATTTACATAATCCTATGCACGAAATTATAAACTGTACTTAAAACAATTAAATTCTCTACATAATCCTTTGTACAAATACTTTAGATAAAACCACTTATTAATTTGCCTAAGCCTTTGCATAAGAGTATAGGCCTTTCTGTTCTTCAATTTACATAATCCTATGCACGAAATTATAAACTGTACTTAAAACAATTAAATACTCTACATAATCCTTTGTACAAATACTTTAGATAAAAAAACTTATTAATTTGCCTAAGCCTTTGCATAAGAGTATAGGCCTTTCTGTTCTTCAATTTACATAATCCTATGCACGAAATTATAAACTGTACTTAAAACAATTAAATTCTCTACATAATCCTTTGTACAAATACTTTAGATAAAACCACTTATTAATTTGCCTAAGCCTTTGCATAAGAGTATAGGCCTTTCTGTTCTTCAATTTACATAATCCTTTGCACAAAAGTATAAACTGTACTTAAAACAATTAAATTCTCTACATAATCCTTTGTACAAATACTTTAGATAAAAAAACTTATTAATTTGCCTAAGCCTTTGCATAAGAGTATAGGCCTTTCTGTTCTTCAATTTACATAATCCTATACAAGCAATTATAAACTGTACTTAAAACAATTAAATTCTCTACATAATGCTTTGTACAAATACTTTAGATAAAACCACTTATTAATTTAACTAAGCCTTTGCATAAGAGTATAGGCCTTTCTGTTCTTCAATTTACATAATCCTATGCACGAAATTATAAACTGTACTTAAAACAATTAAATTCTCGACATAATCCTTTGTACAAATACTTTAGATAAAACCACTTATTAATTTTTCTAATCCTTTGCATAAGAGTATAGGCCTTTCTGTTCTTCAATTTACATAATCCTATGCACGAAATTATAAACTGTACTTAAAACAAATAAATTCTCTACCTAATCCTTTGTACAAATACTTTAGATAAAACCACTTATTACTTTGCCTAAGCCTTTGCATAAGAGTATAGGCCTTTCTGTTCTTCAATTTACATAATCCTAAGCACGAAATTATAAACTGTACTTAAAACAATTAAATTCTCTGCATAATCCTTTGTACAAATACTTTAGATAAAACCACTTATTAATTTGCCTAAGCCTTTGCATAAGAGTATAGGCCTATTCTGTTCTTCAATATACTAATTAATTTACATAATCCTTTGCACGAAATTATAAACTGTACTTACAACAATTAAATTCTCTACATAATCCTTTGTACAAATACTTTAGATACAACCACTTATTAATTTGCCTAAGCCTTTGCATAAGAGTATAGGCCTATTCTGTTCTTCAATATACTAATTAATTTACATAATCCTTTGCACGAAATTATAAACTGTACTTACAACAATTAAATTCTCTACATAATCCTTTGTACAAATACTTTAGATACAACCACGTATTAATTTGCCTAAGCCTTTGCATAAGAGTATAGGCCTTTCTGTTCTTCAATTTACACAATCCTATGCACGAAATTATAAACTGTACTTAAAACAATTAAATTCTCTACATAATCCTTTTTACAAATACTTTAGTTAAAACCACTTATTAATTTACCTAAGCCTTTGCATAATAGTATAGGCCTTTCTGTTCTTCAATTTACATAATCCTATGCACGAAATTATAAACTGTACTTAAAACAATTAAATTCTCTACATAATCCTTTGTACAAATACTTTAAATAAAACCACTTATTAATTTGCCTAAGGCTTTGCATAAGAGTATAGGCCTTTCTGTTCTTCAATTTACATAATCCTATGCACGAAATTATAAACTGTACTTAAAACAATTAAATTCTCTACATGATCCTTTGTACAAATACTTTAGATAAAACCACTTATTAATTTGCCTAAGCCTTTCCATAAGAGTATAGGCCTATTCTGTTCTTCAATATACTAATTAATTTACATAATCCTTTGCACAAAAGTATAAACTGTACTTAAAACAATTAAATTCTCTACATAATCCTTTGTACAAATACTTTAGATAAAACCACTTATTAATTTGCCTAAGCCTTTGCATAAGAGTATAGGCCTATTCTGTTCTTCAATATACTAATTAATTTACATAATCCTTTGCACAAAAGTATAAACTGTACTTAAAACAATTAAATTCTCTACATAATCCTTTGTACAAATACTTTAGATAAAACCACTTATTAATTTGCCTAAGCCTTTGCATAAGAGTATAGGCCTATTCTGTTCTTCAATATACTAATTAATTTACATAATCCTTTGCACAAAAGTATAAACTGTACTTAAAACAATTAAATTCTCTACATAATCCTTTGTACAAATACTTTAGATAAAACCACTTATTAATTTGCCTAAGCCTTTGCATAAGAGTATAGGCCTATTCTGTTCTTCAATATACTAATTAATTTACATAATCCTTTGCACAAAAGTATAAACTGTACTTAAAACAATTAAATTCTCTACATAATCCTTTGTACAAATACTTTAGATTAAAATACACTTATTAATTTGCCTAATCCTTTGCATAAGAGTATAGGCCTATTCTGTTCTTCAATATACTAATTAATTTACATAATCCTTTGCACAAAAGTATAAACTGTACTTAAAACAATTAAATTCTCTACATAATACTTTGTACAAATACTTTAGATAAAACCACTTATTAATTTACCTAAGCCTTTGCATAATAGTATAGGCCTTTCTGTTCTTTAATTTACATAATCCTATGCACGAAATTATAAACTGTACTTAAAACAATTAAATTCTCTACATAATCCTTTGTACAAATACTTTAGATAAAACCACTTATTAATTTGCCTAAGCCTTTGCATAAGAGTATAGACCTTTCTGTTCTTCAATTTACACAATCCTATGCACGAAATTATAAACTGTACTTAAAACAATTAAATTCTCTACATAATCCTTTTTACAAATACTTTAGTTAAAACCACTTATTAATTTACCTAAGCCTTTGCATAATAGTATAGGCCTTTCTGTTCTTCAATTTACATAATCCTATACACGAAATTATAAACTGTACTTAAAACAATTAAATTCTCTACATAATCCTTTGTACAAATACTTTAGATAAAAAAAACTTATTAATTTGCCTAAGCCTTTGCATAAGAGCATAGGCCTTTCTGTTCTTCAATTTACATAATCCTATGCACGAAATTATAAACTGTACTTAAAACAATTAAATTCTCTACATAATCTTTTGTACAAATTCTTTAGATAAAACCACTTATTAATTTGCCTAATCCTTTGCATAGGAGTATAGGCCTTTCTGTTCTTCAATTTACATAATCCTATGCACGAAATTATAAACTGTACTTAAAACAATTAAATTCTCTACATAATCCTTTGTACAAATACTTTAAATAAAACCACTTATTAATTTGCCTAAGCCTTTGCATAAGAGTATAGGCCTCTCTGTTCTTCAATTTACATAATCCTATGCACGAAATTATAAACTGTACTTAAAACAATTAAATTCTCTACATAATCCTTTGTACAAATACTTTAGATAAAACCACTTATTAATTTGCCTAAGCCTTTGCATAAGAGTATAGGCCTATTCTGTTCTTCAATATACTAATTAATTTACATAATCCTTTGCACAAAAGTATAAACTGTACTAAAAACAATTAAATTCTCTACGTAAGCCTTTGTACAAATACTTTAGATAAAACCACTTATTAATTTGCCTAAGCCTTTGCATAAGAGTATAGGCCTTTCTGTTCTTCAATTTACATAATCCTATGCACGAAATTATAAACTGTACTTAAAACAATTAAATTCTCTACATAATTCTTTGTAGAAATACTTTAGATAAAACCACTTATTAATTTGCCTAAGCCTTTGCATAAGAGTATAGGCCTTTCTGTTCTTCAATTTACATAATCCTATGCACGAAATTATAAACTGTACTTAAAACAATTAATTCCTCTACATAATCCTTTGTACAAATACTTTAGATAAAACCACTTATTAATTTGCCTAAGCCTTTGCATAAGAGTATAGACCTTTCTGTTCTTCAATTTACACAATCCTATGCACGAAATTATAAACTGTACTTAAAACAATTAAATTCTCTACATAATCCTTTTTACAAATACTTTAGTTAAAACCACTTATTAATTTACCTAAGCCTTTGCATAATAGTATAGGCCTTTCTGTTCTTCAATTTACATAATCCTATACACGAAATTATAAACTGTACTTAAAACAATTAAATTCTCTACATAATCCTTTGTACAAATACTTTAGATAAAAAAACTTATTAATTTGCTAAGCCTTTGCATAAGAGTATAGGCCTATTCAGTTCTTCAATATACTAATTAATTTACATAATCCTTTTCACAAAAGTATAAACTGTACTTAAAACAATTAAATTCTCTACATAATCCTTTGTACAAATACTTTAGATAAAACCACTTATTAATTTGCCTAAGCCTTTGCATAAGAGTATAGGCCTATTCTGTTCTTCAATATACTAATTAATTTACATAATCCTTTGCACAAAAGTATAAACTGTACTTAAAACAATTAAATTCTCTACATAATCCTTTGTACAAATACTTTAGATAAAACCACTTATTAATTTGCCTAAGCCTTTGCAAAAGAGTATAGGCCTATTCTGTTCTTCAATATACTAATTAATTTACATAATCCTTTGCACAAAAGTATACACTGTACTTCAAACAATTAAATTCTCTACATAATCCTTTGTACAAATACTTTAGATAAAACCACTTATTAATTTGCCTAAGCCTTTGCATAAGAGTATAACCCTTCCTGTTCTTCAATTTACATAATCCTATGCACGAAATTATAAACTGTACTTAAAACAATTAAATTCTCTACATAATCCTTTGTACAAATACTTTAAATAAAACCACTTATTAATTTGCCTAAGCCTTTGCATAAGAGTATAGGCCTTTCTGTTCTTCAATTTACATAATCCTATGCACGAAATTATAAACTGTACTTAAAACAATTAAATTCTCTACATAATCCTTTGTACAAATACTTTAGATAAAACCACTTATTAATTTGCCTAATCCATTGCATAAGAGTATAGGCCTTTCTGTTCTTCAATTTACATAATCCTATGCACGAAATTAGAAACTGTACTTAAAACAATTAAATTCTCTACATAATCCTTTTTTACAAATACTTTAAATAAAACCACTTATTAATTTGCCTAAGCCTTTGCATAAGAGTATAGGCCTTTCTGTTCTTCAATTTACATAATCCTATGCACGAAATTATAAACTGTACTTAAAACAATTAAATTCTCTACATAATCCTTTGTACAAATACTTTAGATAAAACCACTTATTAATTTGCCTAAGCCTTTGCATAAGAGTATAGGCCTTTCTGTTCTTCAATTTACATAATCCTATGCACGAAATTATAAACTGTACTTAAAACAATTAAATTCTCTACATAATCCTTTGTACAAATACTTTAGATAAAACCACTTATTAATTTGCCTAAGCCTTTGCATAAGAGTATAGGCCTATTCTGTTCTTCAATATACTAATTAATTTACATAATCCTTTGCACAAAAGTATAAACTGTACTAAAAACAATTAAATTCTCTACGTAAGCCTTTGTACAAATACTTTAGATAAAACCACTTATTAATTTGCCTAAGCCTTTGCATAAGAGTATAGGCCTTTCTGTTCTTCAATTTACATAATCCTATGCACGAAATTATAAACTGTACTTAAAACAATTAAATTCTCTACATAATCCTTTGTACAAATACTTTAGATAAAACCACTTATTAATTTGCCTAAGCCTTTGCATAAGAGTATAGACCTTTCTGTTCTTCAATTTACACAATCCTATGCACGAAATTATAAACTGTACATAAAACAATTAAATTCTCTACATAATCCTTTGTACAAATACTTTAGATAAAAAAACTTATTAATTTGCCTAAGCCTTTGCATAAGAGTATAGGCCTTTCTGTTCTTCAATTTACATAATCCTATGCACAAAATTATAAACTGTACTTAAAACAATTAAATTCTCTACATAATCTTTCGTACAAATTCTTTAGATAAAACCACTTATTAATTTGCCTAATCCTTTGCATAAGAGTATAGGCCTTTCTGTTCTTCAATTTACATAATCCTATGCACGAAATTATAAACTGTACTTAAAACAATTAAATTCTCTACATAATCCTTTGTACAAATACTTTAGATTAAAATACACTTATTAATTTGCCTAATCCTTTGCATAAGAGTATAGGCCTATTCTGTTCTTCAATATACTAATTAATTTACATAATCCTTTGCACAAAAGTATAAACTGTACTTAAAACAATTAAATTCTCTACATAATACTTTGTACAAATACTTTAGATAAAACCACTTATTAATTTACCTAAGCCTTTGCATAATAGTATAAGCCTTTCTGTTCTTTAATTTACATAATCCTATGCACGAAATTATAAACTGTACTTAAAACAATTAAATTCTCTACATAATCCTTTGTACAAATACTTTAGATAAAACCACTTATTAATTTGCCTAAGCCTTTGCATAAGAGTATAGACCTTTCTGTTCTTCAATTTACACAATCCTATGCACGAAATTATAAACTGTACTTAAAACAATTAAATTCTCTACATAATCCTTTGTACAAATACTTTAGATAAAACCACTTATTAATTTGCCTAAGCCTTTGCATAAGAGTATAGGCCTTTCTGTTCTTCAATTTACATAATCCTATGCACGAAATTATAAACTGTACTTAAAACAATTAAATTCTCTACATAATTCTTTGTACAAATACTTTAGATAAAACCACTTATTAATTTGCCTAAGCCTTTGCATAAGAGTATAGGCCTTTCTGTTCTTCAATTTACATAATCCTATGCACGAAATTATAAACTGTACTTAAAACAATTAAATTCTCTACATAATCCTTTGTACAAATACTTTAGATAAAACCACTTATTAATTTGCCTAAGCCTTTGCATAAGAGTATAGACCTTTCTGTTCTTCAATTTACACAATCCTATGCACGAAATTATAAACTGTACTTAAAACAATTAAATTCTCTACATAATCCTTTGTACAAATACTTTAAATAAAACCACTTATTAATTTGCCTAAGCCTTTGCATAAGAGTATAGGCCTTTCTGTTCTTCAATTTACATAATCCTATGCACGAAATTATAAACTGTACTTAAAACAATTAAATTCTCTACATAATCCTTTGTACAAATACTTTAGATAAAACCACTTATTAATTTGCCTAAGCCTTTGCATAAGAGTATAGGCCTTTCTGTTCTTCAATTTACATAATCCTATGCACGAAATTATAAACTGTACTTAAAACAATTAAATTCTCTACATAATCCTTTGTACAAATACTTTAGATAAAACCACTTATTAATTTGCCTAAGCCTTTGCATAAGAGTATAGGCCTATTCTGTTCTTCAATATACTAATTAATTTACATAATCCTTTGCACAAAAGTATAAACTGTACTAAAAACAATTAAATTCTCTACGTAAGCCTTTGTACAAATACTTTAGATAAAACCACTTATTAATTTGCCTAAGCCTTTGCATAAGAGTATAGGCCTTTCTGTTCTTCAATTTACATAATCCTATGCACGAAATTATAAACTGTACTTAAAACAATTAAATTCTCTACATAATTCTTTGTAGAAATACTTTAGATAAAACCACTTATTAATTTGCCTAAGCCTTTGCATAAGAGTATAGGCCTTTCTGTTCTTCAATTTACATAATCCTATGCACGAAATTATAAACTGTACTTAAAACAATTAAATTCTCTACATAATCCTTTGTACAAATACTTTAGATAAAACCACTTATTAATTTGCCTAAGCCTTTGCATAAGAGTATAGACCTTTCTGTTCTTCAATTTACACAATCCTATGCACGAAATTATAAACTGTACTTAAAACAATTAAATTCTCTACATAATCCTTTTCACAAACACTTTAGTTAAAACCACTTATTAATTTACCTAAGCCTTTGCATAATAGTATAGGCCTTTCTGTTCTTCAATTTACATAATCCTATACACGAAATTATAAACTGTACTTAAAACAATTAAATTCTCTACATAATCCTTTGTACAAATACTTTAGATAAAAAAACTTATTAATTTGCCTAAGCCTTTGCATAAGAGTATAGGCCTATTCAGTTCTTCAATATACTAATTAATTTACATAATCCTTTTCACAAAAGTATAAACTGTACTTAAAACAATTAAATTCTCTACATAATCCTTTGTACAAATACTTTAGATAAAACCACTTATTAATTTGCCTAAGCCTTTGCATAAGAGTATAGGCCTATTCTGTTCTTCAATATACTAATTAATTTACATAATCCTTTGCACAAAAGTATAAACTGTACTTAAAACAATTAAATTCTCTACATAATCCTTTGTACAAATACTTTAGATAAAACCACCTATTAATTTGCCTAAGCCTTTGCATAAGAGTATAGGCCTTTCTGTTCTTCAATTTACATAATCCTATGCACGAAATTATAAACTGTACTTAAAACAATTAAATTCTCTACATAATTCTTTGTAGAAATACTTTAGATAAAACCACTTATTAATTTGCCTAAGCCTTTGCATAAGAGTATAGGCCTTTCTGTTCTTCAATTTACATAATCCTATGCACGAAATTATAAACTGTACTTAAAACAATTAAATTCTCTACATAATCCTTTGTACAAATACTTTAGATAAAACCACTTATTAATTTGCCTAAGCCTTTGCATAAGAGTATAGACCTTTCTGTTCTTCAATTTACACAATCCTATGCACGAAATTATAAACTGTACTTAAAACAATTAAATTCTCTACATAATCCTTTTTACAAACACTTTAGTTAAAACCACTTATTAATTTACCTAAGCCTTTGCATAATAGTATAGGCCTTTCTGTTCTTCAATTTACATAATCCTATACACGAAATTATAAACTGTACTTAAAACAATTAAATTCTCTACATAATCCTTTGTACAAATACTTTAGATAAAAAAACTTATTAATTTGCCTAAGCCTTTGCATAAGAGTATAGGCCTATTCAGTTCTTCAATATACTAATTAATTTACATAATCCTTTTCACAAAAGTATAAACTGTACTTAAAACAATTAAATTCTCTACATAATCCTTTGTACAAATACTTTAGATAAAACCACTTATTAATTTGCCTAAGCCTTTGCATAAGAGTATAGGCCTATTCTGTTCTTCAATATACTAATTAATTTACATAATCCTTTGCACAAAAGTATAAACTGTACTTAAAACAATTAAATTCTCTACATAATCCTTTGTACAAATACTTTAGATAAAACCACTTATTAATTTGCCTAAGCCTTTGCATAAGAGTATAGGCCTATTCTGTTCTTCAATATACTAATTAATTTACATAATCCTTTGCACAAAAGTATACACTGTACTTCAAACAATTAAATTCTCTACATAATCCTTTGTACAAATACTTTAGATTAAACCACTTATTAATTTGCCTAATCCTTTGCATAAGAGTATAGGCCTATTCTGTTCTTTAATATACTAATTAATTTACATAATCCTTTGCACAAAAGTATAAACTGTACTTAAAACAATTAAATTCTCTACATAATACTTTGTACAAATACTTTAGATAAAACCACTTATTAATTTACCTAAGCCTTTGCATAATAGTATAGGCCTTTCTGTTTTTCAATTTACATAATCCTATGCACGAAATTATAAACTGTACTTAAAACAATTAAATTCTCTACATAATCCTTTGTACAAATACTTTAGATAAAACCACTTATTAATTTTTCTAATCCTTTGCATAAGAGTATAACCCTTCCTGTTCTTCAATTTACATAATCCTATGCACGAAATTATAAACTGTACTTAAAACAATTAAATTCTCTACATAATCCTTTGTACAAATACTTCAGATAAAAAAACTTATTAATTTGCCTAAGCCTTTGCATAAGAGTATAGGCCTTTCTGTTCTTCAATTTACATAATCCTATGCACGAAATTATAAACTGTACTTAAAACAATTAAATTCTCTACATAATCCTTTGTACAAATACTTTAGATAAAACCACTTATTAATTTGCCTAAGCCTTTGCATAAGAGTATAGACCTTTCTGTTCTTCAATTTACACAATCCTATGCACGAAATTATAAACTGTACTTAAAACAATTAAATTCTCTACATAATCCTTTTTACAAATACTTTAGTTAAAACCACTTATTAATTTACCTAAGCCTTTGCATAATAGTATAGGCCTTTCTGTTCTTCAATTTACATAATCCTATACACGAAATTATAAAGTGTACTTAAAACAATTAAATTCTCTACATAATCCTTTGTACAAATACTTTAGATAAAAAAACTTATTAATTTGAATAAGCCTTTGCATAAGAGTATAGGCCTTTCTGTTCTTCAATTTACATAATCCTATGCACGAAATTATAAACTGTACTTAAAACAATTAAATTCTCTACATAATCTTTTGTACAAATTCTTTAGATAAAACCACTTATTAATTTGCCTAATCCTTTGCATAAGAGTATAGGCCTTTCTGTTCTTCAATTTACATAATCCTATGCACGAAATTAGAAACTGTACTTAAAACAATTAAATTCTCTACATAATCCTTTTTTACAAATACTTTAAATAAAACCACTTATTAATTTGCCTAAGCCTTTGCATAAGAGTATAGGCCTTTCTGTTCTTCAATTTACATAATCCTATGCACGAAATTATAAACTGTACTTAAAACAATTAAATTCTCTACATAATCCTTTGTACAAATACTTTATATAAAACCACTTATTAATTTGCCTAAGCCTTTGCATAAGAGTATAGGCCTTTCTGTTCTTCAATTTACATAATCCTATGCACGAAATTATAAACTGTACTTAAAACAATTAAATTCTCTACATAATCCTTTGTACAAATACTTTAGATAAAACCACTTATTAATTTGCCTAAGCCTTTGCATAAGAGTAGAGGCCTATTCTGTTCTTCAATATACTATTTAATTTACATAATCCTTTGCACAAAAGTATAAACTGTACTAAAAACAATTAAATTCTCTACGTAAGCCTTTGTACAAATACTTTAGATAAAACCACTTATTAATTTGCCTAAGCCTTTGCATAAGAGTATAGGCCTTTCTGTTCTTCAATTTACATAATCCTATGCACGAAATTATAAACTGTACTTAAAACAATTAAATTCTCTACATAATCCTTTGTACAAATACTTTAGATAAAACCACTTATTAATTTGCCTAAGCCTTTGCATAAGAGTATAGACCTTTCTGTTCTTCAATTTACACAATCCTATGCATGAAATTATAAACTGTACTTAAAACAATTAAATTCTCTACATAATCCTTTTTACAAATACTTTAGTTAAAACCACTTATTAATTTACCTAAGCCTTTGCATAATAGTATAGGCCTTTCTGTTCTTCAATTTACATAATCCTATACACGAAATTATAAACTGTACTTAAAACAATTAAATTCTCTACATAATCCTTTGTACAAATACTTTAGATAAAAAAACTTATTAATTTGCCTAAGCCTTTGCATAAGAGTATAGGCCTTTCTGTTCTTCAATTTACATAATCCTATGCACAAAATTATAAACTGTACTTAAAACAATTAAATTCTCTACATAATCTTTCGTACAAATTCTTTAGATAAAACCACTTATTAATTTGCCTAATCCTTTGCATAAGAGTATAGGCCTTTCTGTTCTTCAATTTACATAATCCTATGCACGAAATTATAAACTGTACTTAAAACAATTAAATTCTCTACATAATCCTTTGTACAAATACTTTAAATAAAACCACTTATTAATTTGCCTAAGCCTTTGCATAAGAGTATAGGCCTTTCTGTTCTTCAATTTACATAATCCTATGCACGAAATTATAAACTGTACTTAAAACAATTAAATTCTCTACATAATCCTTTGTACAAATACTTTAGATAAAACCACTTATTAATTTGCCTAAGCCTTTGCATAAGAGAATAGGCCTTTCTGTTCTTCAATTTACATAATCCTATGCACGAAATTATAAACTGTACTTAAAACAATTAAATTCTCTACATAATCCTTTGTACAAATACTTTAGATAAAACCACTTATTAATTTGCCTAAGCCTTTGCATAAGAGTATAGGCCTATTCTGTTCTTCAATATACTAATTAATTTACATAATCCTTTGCACAAAAGTATAAACTGTACTAAAAACAATTAAATTCTCTACGTAAGCCTTTGTACAAATACTTTAGATAAAACCACTTATTAATTTGCCTAAGCCTTTGCATAAGAGTATAGGCCTTTCTGTTCTTCAATTTACACAATCCTATGCACGAAATTATATACTGTACTTAAAACAACTAAATTCTCTACATAATCCTTTTTACAAATACTTTAGTTAAAACCACTTATTAATTTACCTACGCCTTTGCATAATAGTATAGGCCTTTCTGTTCTTCAATTTACATAATCCTATACACGAAATTATAAACTGTACTTAAAACAATTAAATTCTCTACATAATCTTTTGTACAAATTCTTTAGATAAAACCACTTATTAATTTGCCTAATCCTTTGCATAAGAGTATAGGCCTTTCTGTTCTTCAATTTACATAATCCTATGCACGAAATTATAAACTGTACTTAAAACAATGAAATTCTCTACATAATCTTTTGTACAAATTCTTTAGATAAAACCACTTATTAATTTGCCTAATCCTTTGCATAAGAGTATAGGCCTTTCTGTTCTTCAATTTACATAATCCTATGCACGAAATTATAAACTGTACTTAAAACAATTAAATTCTCTACATAATCCTTTGTACAAATACTTTAAATAAAACCACTTATTAATTTTTTTAATCCTATGCATAAGAGTATAGGCCTTTCTGTTCTTCAATTTACATAATCCTATGCACGAAATTATAAACTGTACTTAAAACAATTAAATTCTCTACATAATCCTATGTACAAATACTTTAGATAAAACCACTTATTAATTTGCCTAAGCCTTTGCATAAGAGTATAGGCCTTTCTGTCCTTCAATTTACATAATCCTATGCACGAAATTATAAACTGTACTTAAAACAATTAAATTCTCTACATAATCCTTTGTACAAATACTTTAGATAAAACCACTTATTAATTTGCCTAAGACTTTGCATAAGAGTATAGGCCTATTCTGTTCTTCAATATACTAATTAATTTACATAATCCTTTGCACAAAAGTATAAACTGTACTAAAAACAATTAAATTCTCTACGTAAGCCTTTGTACAAATACTTTAGATAAAACCACTTATTAATTTGCCTAAGCCTTTGCATAAGAGTATAGGCCTTTCTGTTCTTCAATTTACATAATCCTATGCACGAAATTATAAACTGTACTTAAAACAATTAAATTCTCTACATAATCCTTTGTACAAATACTTTAGATAAAAAAACTTATTAATTTGCCTAAGCCTTTGCATAAGAGTATAGGCCTTTCTGTTCTTCAATTTACATAATCCTATACAAGCAATTATAAACTGTACTTAAAACAATTAAATTCTCTACATAATGCTTTGTACAAATTCTTTAGATAAAACCACTTATTAATTTGCCTAATCCTTTGCATAAGAGTATAGGCCTTTCTGTTCTTCAATTTACATAATCCTATGCACGAAATTATAAACTGTACTTAAAACAATTAAATTCTCTACATAATCCTTTGTACAAATACTTTAGATAAAAAAACTTATTAATTTGCCTAAGCCTTTGCATAAGAGTATAGGCCTTTCTGTTCTTCAATTTACATAATCCTATGCACGAAATTATAAACTGTACTTAAAACAATTAAATTCTCTACATAATCCTTTGTACAAATACTTTAGATAAAACCACTTATTAATTTGTCTAATCCTTTGCATAATAGTATAGGCCTTTCTGTTCTTCAATTTACATAATCCTATGCACGAAATTATAAACTGTACTTAAAACAATTAAATTCTCTACATAATCCTTTGAACAAATACTTTAGATAAAACCACTTATTAATTTTTCTAATCCTTTGCATAAGAGTATAGGCCTTTCTGGTCTTCAATTTACATAATCCTATGCACGAAATTATAAACCGTACTTAAAACAATTAAATTCTCTACATAATCCTTTGTACAAATACTTTAGATAAAACCACTTATTAATTTGCCTAAGCCTTTGCATAAGAGTATAGGCCTTTCTGTTCTTCAATTTACATAATCCTATGCACGAAATTATAAACTGTACTTAAAACAATTAAATTCTCTACATAATCCTTTGTACAAATACTTTAGATAAAAAAACTTATTAATTTGCCTAAGCCTTTGCATAAGAGTATAGGCCTTTCTGTTCTTCAATTTACATAATCCTATGCACAAAATTATAAACTGTACTTAAAACAATTAAATTCTCTACATAATCCTTTGTACAAATACTTTAGATAAATCCACTTATTAATTTGCCTAAGCCTTTGCATAAGAGTATAGGCCTATTCTGTTCTTCAATATACTAATTAATTTACATAATCCTTTGCACAAAAGTATAAACTGTACTAAAAACAATTAAATTCTCTACGTAAGCCTTTGTACAAATAATTTAGATAAAACCACTTATTAATTTTTCTAATCCTTTGCATAAGAGTATAGGCCTTTCTGGTCTTCAATTTACATAATCCTATGCACGAAATTATAAACCGTACTTAAAACAATTAAATTCTCTACATAATCCTTTGTACAAATACTTTAGATAAAACCACTTATTAATTTGCCTAAGCCTTTGCATAAGAGTATAGGCCTTTCTGTTCTTCAATTTACATAATCCTATGCACGAAATTATAAACTGTACTTAAAACAATTAAATTCTCTACATAATCCTTTGTACAAATACTTTAGATAAAACCACTTATTACTTTGCCTAAGCCTTTGCATAAGAGTATAGGCCTTTCTGTTCTTCAATTTACATAATCATATGCACGAAATTATAAACTGTACTTAAAACAATTAAATTCTCTACATAATCCTTTGTACAAATACTTTAGATAAAACCACTTATTAATTTGCCTAAGCCTTTGCATAAGAGTATAGGCCTATTCTGTTCTTCAATATACTAATTAATTTACATAATCCTTTGCACGATATTATAAACTGTACTTACAACAATTAAATTCTCTACATAATCCTTTGTACAAATACTTTAGATACAACCACGTATTAATTTGCCTAAGCCTTTGCATAAGAGTATAGGCCTTTCTGTTCTTCAATTTACATAATCCTATGCACGAAATTATAAACTGTACTTAAAACAATTAAATTCTCTACATAATCCTTTGTACAAATACTTTAGATAAAACCACTTATTAATTTGTCTAATCCTTTGCATAATAGTATAGGCCTTTCTGTTCTTCAATTTACATAATCCTATGCACGAAATTATAAACTGTACTTAAAACAATTAAATTCTCTACATAATCCTTTGAACAAATACTTTAGATAAAACCACTTATTAATTTTTCTAATCCTTTGCATAAGAGTATAGGCCTTTCTGGTCTTCAATTTACATAATCCTATGCACGAAATTATAAACCGTACTTAAAACAATTAAATTCTCTACATAATCCTTTGTACAAATACTTTAGATAAAACCACTTATTAATTTGCCTAAGCCTTTGCATAAGAGTATAGGCCTTTCTGTTCTTCAATTTACATAATCCTATGCACGAAATTATAAACTGTACTTAAAACAATTAAATTCTCTACATAATCCTTTGTACAAATACTTTAGATAAAACCACTTATTAATTTGCCTAAGCCTTTGCATAAGAGTATAGGCCTTTCTGTTCTTCAATTTACATAATCCTTTGCACGAAATTATAAACTGTACTTAAAACAATTAAATTCTCTACATAATCCTTTGTACAAGTACTTTAGATAAAACCACTTATTAATTTGCCGAAGCCTTTGCATAAGAGTATAGGCCTTTCTGTTCTTCAATTTACATAATCCTATGCACGAAATTATAAACTGTACTTAAAACAATTAAATTCTCTACATAATCCTTTGTACAAATACTTTAGATAAAACCACTTATTAATTTGCCTAAGCCTTTGCATAAGAGTATAGGCCTTTCTGTTCTTCAATTTACATAATCCTTTGCACGAAATTATAAACTGTACTTAAAACAATTAAATTCTCTACATAATTCTTTGTACAAATACTTTAGATAAAACCACTTATTAATTTGCCTAAGCCTTTGCATAAGAGTATAGGCCTTTCTGTTCTTCAATTTACATAATCCTATGCACGAAATTATAAACTGTACTTAAAACAATTAAATTCTCTACATAATCCTTTGTACAAATACTTTAGATAAAACCACTTATTAATTTGCCTAAGCCTTTGCATAAGAGTATAGGCCTTTCTGGTCTTCAATTTACATAATCCTATGCACGAAATTATAAACTGTACTTAAAACAATTAAATTCTCTACATAATCCTTTGTACAAATACTTTACATAAAATCACTTATTAATTTGTCTAATCCTTTGCATAAGAGTATAGGCCTTTCTGTTCTTGAATTTACATAATCCTATACACGAAATTATAAACTGTACTTAAAACAATTAAATTCTCTACATAATCCTTTGTACAAATACTTTAGATAAAACCACTTATTAATTTGCCTAAGCCTTTGCATAAGAGTATAGGCCTTTCTGTTCTTCAATTTACATAATCCTATGCACGAAATTATAAACTGTACTTAAAACAATTAAATTCTCTACATAATCCTTTGTACAAATACTTTAGATAAGAAAACTTATTAATTTGCCTAAGCCTTTGCATAAGAGTATAGGCCTATTCTGATCTTCAATATATTAATTAATTTACATAATCCTTTGCACAAAAGTATAAACTGTACTAAAAACAATTAAATTCTCTACGTAATCCTTTGTACAAATACTTTAGATAAAAAAAGCTTATTAATTTGCCTAAGGCTTTGCATAAGAGTATAGGCCTTTCTGTTCTTCAATTTACATAATCCTATGCACGAAATTATAAACTGTACTTAAAACAATTAAATTCTCTACATAATCCTTTGTACAAATACTTTAGATAAAACCACTTATTAATTTGCCTAAGCCTTTGCAAAGCTATTCTGTTCTTCAATATATTAATTAGTTTACATAATCCTTTGCGCAACAAATACTTTGAATTAAATCACTTATTTGTTTGCCTAAGCCTTTGCAAAGCTATTCTGTTCTTCAATATATTAATTAGTTTACATAATCCTTTGCGCAACAAATACTTTGAATTAAATCACTTATTTGTTTGCCTAAGCCTTTGCATAAGAGTATAAGCCTATTCTGTTCTTCAATATATTAATTAGTTTACATAATTATTTGCGCAACAAATACTTTGAATTAAATCACTTATTTGTTTGCCTAAGCCTTTGCAAAGCTATTCTGTTCTTCAATATATTAATTAGTTTACATAATCCTTTGCGCAACAAATACTTTGAATTAAATCACTTATTTGTTTGCCTAAGCCTTTGCAAAGCTATTCTGTTCTTCAATATATTAATTAGTTTACATAATCCTTTGCGCAACAAATACTTTGAATTAAATCACTTATTTGTTTGCCTAAGCCTTTGCAAAGCTATTCTGTTCTTCAATATATTAATTAGTTTACATAATCCTTTGCGCAACAAATACTTTGAATTAAATCACTTATTTGTTTGCCTAAGCCTTTGCAAAGCTATTCTGTTCTTCAATATATTAATTAGTTTACATAATCCTTTGCGCAACAATTACTTTGAATTAAATCACTTATTTGTTTGCCTAAGCCTTTGCATAAGAGTATAAGCCTATTCTGTTCTTCAATATATTAATTAGTTTACATAATCCTTTGCGCAACAAATACTTTGAATTAAATCACTTATTTGTTTGCCTAAGCCTTTGCAAAGCTATTCTGTTCTTCAATATATTAATTAGTTTACATAATCCTTTGCGCAACAAATACTTTAGATAAAATCACTTATTAATTTGCCTAAGCCTTTGCAAAGCTATTCTGTTCTTCAATATATTAATTAGTTTACATAATCCTTTGCGCAACAAATACTTTGAATTAAATCACTTATTTGTTTGCCTAAGCCTTTGCATAAGAGTATAAGCCTATTCTGTTCTTCAATATATTAATTAGTTTACATAATCCTTTGCGCAACAAATACTTTGAATTAAATCACTTATTTGTTTGCCTAAGCCTTTGCATAAGAGTATAAGCCTATTCTGTTCTTCAATATATTAATTAGTTTACATAATCCTTTGCGCAACAAATACTTTGAATTAAACCCCTTATTTGTTTGCCTAAGCCTTTGCATAAGAGTATAAGCCTATTCTGTTCTTCAACATATTAATTAGTTTACATAATCCTTTGCGCAACAAATACTTTGAATTAAACCCCTTATTTGTTTGCCTAAGCCTTTGCATAAGAGTATAAGCCTATTCTGTTCTTCAATATATTAATTAGTTTACATAATCCTTTGCGCAACAAATACTTTGTATTAAACCCCTTATTTGTTTGCCTAAGCCTTTGCATAAGAGTATAAGCCTATTCTGTTCTTCAATATATTAATTAGTTTACATAATCCTTTGCGCAACAAATACTTTGAATTAAACCCCTTATTTGTTTGCCTAAGCCTTTGCATAAGAGTATAAGCCTATTCTGTTCTTCAATATATTAATTAGTTTACATAATCCTTTGCGCAACAAATACTTTGAATTAAACCCCTTATTTGTTTGCCTAAGCCTTTGCATAAGAGTATAAGCCTATTCTGTTCTTCAATATATTAATTAGTTTACATAATCCTTTGCGCAACAAATACTTTGAATTAAACCCCTTATTTGTTTGCCTAAGCCTTTGCAGAATAGTATAGGCCTATTCAGTTCTTCAATATATTAATTAGTTTACATAATCCTTTGCGCAACAAATACTTTGAATTAAACCCCTTATTTGTTTGCCTAAGCCTTTGCATAAGAGTATAAGCCTATTCTGTTCTTCAATATATTAATTAGTTTACATAATCCTTTGCGCAACAAATACTTTGAATTAAACCCCTTATTTGTTTGCCTAAGCCTTTGCATAAGAGTATAAGCCTATTCTGTTCTTCAATATATTAATTAGTTTACATAATCCTTTGCGCAACAAATACTTTGAATTAAACCCCTTATTTGTTTGCCTAAGCCTTTGCATAAGAGTATAGGCCTATTCTGTTCTTCAATATATTAATTAGTTTACATAATCCTTTGCGCAACAAATACTTTGAATTAAACCCCATATTTGTTTGCCTAAGCCTTTGCATAAGAGTATAAGCCTATTCTGTTCTTCAATATATTAATTAGTTTACATAATCCTTTGCGCAACAAATACTTTGAATTAAACCCCTTATTTGTTTGCCTAAGCCTTTGCATAAGAGTATAAGCCTATTCTGTTCTTCAATATATTAATTAGTTTACATAATCCTTTGCGCAACAAATACTTTGAATTAAACCCCTTATTTGTTTGCCTAAGCCTTTGCATAAGAGTATAAGCCTATTCTGTTCTTCAATATATTAATTAGTTTACATAATCCTTTGCGCAACAAATACTTTGAATTAAACCCCTTATTTGTTTGCCTAAGCCTTTGCATAAGAGTATAAGCCTATTCTGTTCTTCAATATATTAATTAGTTTACATAATCCTTTGCGCAACAAATACTTTGAATTAAACCCCTTATTTGTTTGCCTAAGCCTTTGCATAAGAGTATAAGCCTATTCTGTTCTTCAATATATTAATTAGTTTACATAATCCTTTGCGCAACAAATACTTTGAATTAAACCCCTTATTTGTTTGCCTAAGCCTTTGCATAAGAGTATAAGCCTATTCTGTTCTTCAATATATTAATTAGTTTACATAATCCTTTGCGCAACAAATACTTTGAATTAAACCCCTTATTTGTTTGCCTAACCCTTTGCAGAATAGTATAGGCCTATTCAGTTCTTCAATATATTAATTAGTTTACATAATCCTTTGCGCAACAAATACTTTGAATTAAACCCCTTATTTGTTTGCCTAAGCCTTTGCATAAGAGTATAAGCCTATTCTGTTCTTCAATATATTAATTAGTTTACATAATCCTTTGCGCAACAAATACTTTGAATTAAACCCCTTATTTGTTTGCCTAAGCCTTTGCATAAGAGTATAAGCCTATTCTGTTCTTCAATATATTAATTAGTTTACATAATCCTTTGCGCAACAAATACTTTGAATTAAACCCCTTATTTGTTTGCCTAAGCCTTTGCAGAATAGTATAGGCCTATTCAGTTCTTCAATACAGTACATAAGTTACATTTTATATACATTTGTATGAAAGTATAAACTGTACTTGAAAATGTTTTAACAATTTATAAACAACTGAATACACAGCCTTGTGTTTTTTGAATAATTTTAAACCAAATAAGGGGATTGACTCATTATTTGTGTTTGTTGTTATTTGTATTAGCTCATTATTACAAAGTGTTTCCATAATTTATATATGTTTAAATGGGTTTCAATGTACACTTTAAATTTTTCTTCCGAACATCCAAGTAATATTTTCTACTTTCCTGTAAATTAAAAAAAAAAACACTTCGGCTATTAACAATCTGAGGATAGGTTTGCTCACCAAAATGTTGCAGTTCATTTTTATTAAGATTTTTACTTACGACAGGTTTAATTGCATTGACAAGATGTGCGTTTAATTGCACATGATGGCAGGCGGTGACCTAAGAAATATGTTTTCATTCTAGTTATTTCACCTAATCGACAACTAAAAATGTTATACATTTTCTTAATGATAATGGTAGAGTGCTACGTATGTTATAAAACGCGATTTAAAAATTGGATTTTTAGAAATTCATTTTTAAACGCTTCATATTACAGTAATTAAATTAAAATCCAAAGTGTCTGAACAGTTCGACAGAAACAAAATTATCGTAAACTCCATTAAACACTGATGTCATAGAAGATTGAATTAATATTCCGAGATTTTCACTTGAACCATTTCATATTCCACGGACGTGCTGTAGCTACGTGTCCCGAGTTCTGCCGATACTAGTGACGCAGCTGAATAATTTACACTGCCTGGCATGAGTTTGGAGAGATTTAGAGCGTCGAAATATCACGTAAGCTTTGACCGATTCTCGGATTTACTGACTGTTGGTCGGGGTGAAATGGTCCAGCTTTAGGGCCAGAAGTTGAAGGACTCTCTCTATACATATAAATTTTATTTTCATTTTTAAAATTATTTTCATATAAACTATACTCAAAGTTGTAATATATTTTTACAATTCAAAATAGCGATTGAATGTATAGTTATTCTACGATCGTTACAATCATAAAGGCAGTGAACTTTACTTAACAATTTCTTATCACTTTAAACAGTGATTCTTCGAAAACCATTTCTTCAAGACTGTTAGATATAAAATTATCTTTCTACAATTTATAAAAATGAATTATCTTATACACGATTGTACGGTGCGTAATTAAAGCTAGAATATAAATTTATGGGACCAAACGTTTTACATTCATGTTTACTAATACCGTCCCTTCTTTTTTTTAACAGTGATGATAAGTAGTGAAAAATTTGGTAACACTTGAAACCGATTGGATTAACTATATTCTTTTGTTTTCACATATATTACTTACCGCAAGTATCCGAAAACATAAATAATGGTTGAAACTTGCATTAATTATCGTCATACATAATAGCCTGACTGTTTTCCCACGTAATTCTTCACGAACTGGCAATGTGTTCTACTATATTACTACAAAACCCAGCCATTTAGGACTTATTTATTTAATTTTAAAACAAGTATTCTAAACAAAACCTTTTATGGTAATTTCTACTTAGGTCAACATGAAAACTTGTATCAGTTACTTTTTAATGAAAATTACAATTATATAAATAAAGTAACATAGCATTTGGCTAAAACAGCTACCACATACCCTATAATATAAAATCAGCTGTTTTATGAAATTATATGTTAATACTTATTTTAAACCAAATGGGACGAAACAACTATATTGCATACATTGCCCCTGTTGTGAAAAGTTTTTCTCCTATATAAAACTAACATTGATAAATTATTAAATTTAAATAATAAATTAATAATTGAAATAAACTATATTAACATCAAGTGGCATCCACTACAAGTTTAATAAAAATGTATTTGACGTTAAGTGGATGAAAAAAAATTTAACGATTGAAAATTTGAACTTTATATTTATATATAAAAAAGAGTGTGAAGTAATAGAAGGAACTGGAAAAAGAAAATTGAATTCGTTTAGTAAATTAGCTGATTGAGTTGTGTCGATTTTCCTCGTTCTTACAACTACATAATCCTATATATATTGAAATTTAACCTTTACTGTAAATTTAATTTTGTTTTGCCTAAATTTATCCTAACCGGATTCTTTGTAACAATATTTTATCATAGCTACATACTAATATAGTGTAACATAGTGCTTGTCTGTAACGATATATTGTAATTATAGTGTTTCGAGGGTACTGATGCATTAAGGGTAGTATTTGTTTCCAATTGTTATAATTATTTATAGTTTGCAACATTTACAATTACTTTTTCTAGAATGAAAGTAGCCTAAACAAAAAAGCCTTGGCATAAGTGAAAACGGGAAAACGGGAAGTGTGTATTGGTATAATGTTTGTTGTCAAGGGTTACCAATTATGTATTCAGGTAAATTAACATTTGTTGTTATTCTAAGACATAGAGCATCTATATTCATTGCCTTCTATAACATTGATGTTACAAGTTGTTAAATGTTCTAGAGCAAAATAATCCTCTCTAACATCTCTTAATACTAAAAATAGGAAAAATGGTACGTTTTATATTGAATGTTTTCAATTTTCTTTTTGTAATATAATTAAAACTATCCTACATTATAGTGCTTCCACTTCATCTTTTCGGCACGTTTTGTAATTCTTTTACCCTTTTCAAAACACTTTTCTATATATTATCACATTACGTTATTTGAAAAAAACCCAATCCTAACTGTCATGAACTCAAAGAATTTATAGACCCCAAGAGAGATTTCTAGAGGTCGAATCTGACAAAAATACTTGTTTCTCGCTCATTTTTCTTTATCAGGAGTAATTCATTTTCTTACCTAATTTTATAGCCTATTCGAGAAATGGTGTACTTTTTAAAACCTTAACACTCATTATACGTTAGCTTCGTGAGGAGAAAATATATTTGTATAACGTTTACTACTTCAATTCCCGCTATTAGTTCAAACTTCCTTTATATATATATTATAACATAAAGTACGAGGCTTTAGAGTAAATTCAGTTAGTTGCTAAAATAATTATCTGTAGGATTAGCTAAGAAAGATACAAATAGTTTTGTAAAGTGCCGACAAAGCAGGTACCATCCATTATCCTTTTCCGGGAAAGCTATAAACTGTGTACCAGCTATTTGACAATAAAAGGGTCCAAACTTATTAAGGACGGGAAATCCACTGATCGATACAACCTGGGAAAATAACCGTGTACCGTTAGATGGCTAATTGTGAGAACTTACAAAGAACACATTGGTAGTGGGAGAGATTAGGGATTTCAATAAAAACAAAATGATCAGGAGAAGTAAGAGGAAGTTTTGAAGGGAACTCGAGAAGAAGGCAGACGGATTGGTGAGGACAAGGATGGGAGTGTTGTAAAAAGAACAAATTGTTAAATTAAGTAAAGAGTTTTTATAAGTAAATTTTAAAAAGTGAGACCTTAGAGTTTTTTTTAGAAATATAAAAGTAAGTTTTTTTGTGTGTCAAGTGTAAGTGCAGAAGGTAACAAAGGCCAAGATTCCAGGGACTCTTCAGAACAATAAGTATTATTTGAATATAAGTGTAGCCAACAGACATATGTATTTTAGTTCAGAACAAATTTAATTTCATTACCATTTATAAAATTTAATCTAGTTTCACCATTTCTAATTTAAGAAGCAAAGTTCCCGTATTAGCGACCCGAGAGCAACTACAAAATTTGAATACTGAATTTATTATCTTTGTTGTTTTATTACAATTCTAAAGCCTCAAAGTCCACCTTTTATAATTGTAATGTTAGTTAAGATATCAATCCTGTCACTGCAAAATATTAATATAAATTTGGTATAATGTGAAAAGGAATAAATGCAATTGATGTTTAAAATTTATAAGAGTGTTAATTCTTTATAAACCTGAAGGTGTGACATTAGATAGGTAAGGTAAATAAATAACATTAAAAATAAATTATAATTATAACAAAAGTTAAGTTATAATATATATATATATATATATATATATATATATATATACATATATATATATGTGTATATATATATATATATATATGTATATATATATATATTAATATATTAAATATGGTGATATGTTTTCTTGTAATATAGTTAATAAATTTAAAATATTTCAAAAACAAGAATACTTTTAATGCATAAAAGTATTATGCATTAAGCATTAAAAGTATTCTTATTTTTGAAATATTTTTAGTTTATTAATTATTATATATATATATATATATATATATATATATATATATATATATATATAGAGAGAGAGAGAGAGAGAGAGAGAGAGAGTATATATATATATATATATATATATATATATATAATTATAGTTCAAATTTTCAATCGTCAATAAAAAGCTTTTCATTTATCCACTCAAGTTTCAAAAAATACACTCGTTTAGACTTGTATTGGATGACACTTGATGTTAATACAGTATTTTCAGAAAATAATTCATTAATTAAATTTTAATGAATAATTTTAGTTTTATATGGGAAAACACTTTTTAAAAAAAGGGTAAGGCATGCAATTTAGTTAGTCTATTTTGTCTCCTTTAGTTTAAAATAATCGATAACATATGATTTCATAAAACAGCTGATTTTATGTTATAGGTTATATGGTAGAACAGCTGTTTTAGCTATAACTATAAAAGGTTTTAGCTGTTTTAGCTAATAAAAGGTAACTGAAATAACATTTTCTTTGTTGCTCTAAGTAGGAATTGACTGTAAAATATTTTTCTTTATATTACTTGTTAAAAAAAACTCAAATACGAAAACTTTGCCGCATTTGGTGCTCTTAAATAAAGTAATCCATAGATGAGATACAATTACACTCTATAATAACTTTCATTTTGTATTTACTACTTTGAATGTAAACGCGACATGAGCGCGCCAGCAGGAAGTTCACTAGATATGCAGGCCGCTCCGGTGTTATTAGCTGTTGTCATGGATAGCACAGCTTTGGTTTTTACTGCTCTCTAGTAGGCCTTCTAATCTTTGTCGCTCTGATTAGAAGATTCTCTTTTACTACATACAGACATTCAAATGAGAAGGAAATGTACTAATTATATAAACGTCATCTTGTTCAATACCCTCTAAGTACGAAACTATTAAAAGTGATATTAACTTCTTGAGCAACTAAATAAAAAAAAAAAAAAATTAAAAAAGTGAAAAAATAAGCTTCACTTAGTGACTCAATTAAATACTAATGGTTTATTTAGTGGATTCAATATGATTGCAACTTTATTGTAGGAGATTTAGAACTAACCTTCACGTTTTATTTAATCTAAGGATGTAAGTGAAACCATTTTAGGTAATTGGGAAAAAGTTTAGTTCTGTGCTAACGCAATGTAGCCAGCGTCAATTCACATTAAGAAATAGACCAGGATCCATCCAAGCAGCCTCAGCCCTCTAAGATGCGCCTCCTTGATCGAATGGCGCGGAATACTTCTGTCTGGCCACCGCCTTCTCTATACAACATGCTTATAAATGTAGCTTCCAACTTAAGAAAACGCAAGTGTAGTGAAAAGCTACTCCAACTACTACGGCTGAACTAACTCAGTGTGTCCGTCTCACCAAACAAAATTCTGTTTTAATGAATCCGCCATTAATATGAACATAGGAGAACATCGGTGGTTATTAATTTATTTAACGTTTATATTTACGTAAAAACACTTCTACACATGTTAGTATGTTACATTTGCCTATAGTAGCACTTACTTTTTTGATTAATAAGGAATTCCGATTCGAGAGCTTCGTCCCATCGTCAACTCAGACCGTAACTCCTGAACTGAGTCACGATACGAGTCCTCTCGAAACGGCCGTCCTCAATAATAAATAAAAAAAAACAAATGCTACTATAGTCAAGTGTAATATACTAACATATGTACAACTGCGTTTAGTTAAAAACTAGTAACTCAAGTGAACATAGAATAACATAATATATTTACCATTTTTCCTGGGAGTTTAACTTTGTTGAAAATGTTTATTTCGGGAAACATGGATGGTAGTAGGCCTATTACAGTATCTTAGTTTTAGATATGAATTAAAGTGGATGTGTTGAAACAATTGCTACTATAGGCAAGTGTAACACTAAGATATGTATAAGTATATTCAGTTAAAAACTAGTAACTAAGTGAACATGGAATAAAATAATAATATATTTACCAATTTTCCTGGGAGTTTAACTTTGTTGAAAATGTTTATTTCGGGAAACATGGATGGTAGTAGGCCTATTACAGTATCTTAGTTTTAGATATGAATTAAAGTGGATGTGTTGAAACAATTGCTACTATAGGCAAGTGTAACACTAAGATATGTATAAGCATATTCAGTTAAAAACTAGTAACTAAGTGAAAATGGAATAAAATAATAATATATTTACCATTTTTCCTGAGAGTTTAACTTTGGGGGAAGTGTTTATTTCGGGAATAATGGATAGAAGTAGCCCTATTACAATATCTTAGTTTTAGATATGAGTTAAAGTGGATATGTTACAACAATTGCTACTATAGACAAGTGTAACACTAAGATACGGTATGTATAAGCATATTTAGTTAAAAACTAGTAACTAAAAAACATAGAATAAAATTAAAATATATTTACCATTTTTCTTGGGAGGTTTAACTTTGGGGAAAATGTTTATTTCAGGAAACATGGTTGGTAGTACTTCAGTATCTTAGTTTTAGATATGAATTAAAGTGGATGTGTTACAGCGAACACATTCAGTGACCGATTTAGCAGTCGGTTTATTAAGACAAAATTACGTGATTTTTAATATCCTTTACATCTTACTCTAGGGCATAATCCACGAAGTTTTCAATGATCCTGATCTTAGAATAAACTCCAAACGTCGTTTTAGTATAACGCCAATGACTTATTATATTATTGCTAATTTTGTTTCTAAGCTTTATAGATTAGCTATTATGCAGCGTGAAATATTAAATCTCCATTCAGCCTGAGGTCCAGGAGTGGCTGCAGTGGGTAGACTGGGTATGATTAGGCCTACCCAACTATTTTTATATTTTTGTTAAAACTTTTCTTAATTGTCAATAATTTAAAAATATAAATTTTATATACCTATCTAAGGTCAAAAGCAATGCTCATAGTATTATAGCGAAATTTCTGTTGTTGCACCAAGCAAACAGTCGCTCTTTTTATTAGCTTATTATATCTATTTGGCCTTAGAGTAAAAATGCCCTCATACACACCAATTAAATTTCAAAGAATTTTTTGGGAAGGGTACTAGACTTCCCCGGCAGTCACGACTCCCCTAAACTGTGCCTACCCAAAAAATAAATCCCGAAGATGCCCTGAAGTCTATTTCTTACAGTGATATTTCTGAAAGTACGCTGAAAAAATTCTTATTGATATACTACAAACTAACCGGCTGAATGTATATTCAAGTCATATAATAAATTTTAACAATCTAACCTAGAAACCTGAGCCAAAACTTTCTGCTAAGATATGAGTTGACAGTTTTGGACACAATGTCGTTAGTAATACACGTCTTGTAACGAACGACTGTCGCACGCAGCTGCCTTCCCAGCTGTCTAAGTAATGTAGGCCAGTAGAACTAATGGAACCCTCATCTTGCAATTTTACCGTTAATTATTTATGCAAACTGCACCGTGGTCATACCAGCATAAATGCACTTTGTTCCCGACTGCAAGCCTGGATTGGCTCGTGACGCTATTCAAGGTCAGCTGATTAGGTAGTACGAAATAATAATTATAATAATCATTTAATAAAAGAATTTTCGTACACTTTACTTTTAAATATTTTTCAAAATAGATAATTTACCATAGGCTAAATTTAAAATGGTTTACATAATTGTGTATTAAACTAATTCATTCTTGTTACTGAATGCTTTTTATGGTTCTATCTGGAGTAGGATAATTTTCCCCCTGATGATTGTAAAATAGGACTAACCTTTTCCCCCCAAAACGCATTGCCTTCACTTTATTACGTCTCCATTTAAGTCAGAACTAGCAACACAGCCAGAAATTTTTTTCTGGGGGGGTGTAGAGGTTTTGGTGTTTCACAATCTGTGTAAACTAAATTTTGAAAATTATATTCCCTTCTAATTAAATTTGTACGCTTAAAGCAATTAATATAAACATAAAAAATTAAATTAAATACCTACTTACGTCAACAATAACAAAAATATACAGTAAAACCTCTCTTATACTGCCCTCTCATTTCCGAAACCTTCGATATCCGGATGTAACATTAAATTAAACTAAGCGCCTTCATAGATCTAGTGAGCACACAGCCAGCGCCTTGCGAAGATGACGAAAGAAAACAAACCGTGATGCATAACTAAACTTTCCAGGCATATGACCAGCTGATCGTGTACGTCGAACAAGACGAAGCAACAGCAGTCGATCTTTACTCTTTCGAAGGTAGAGGGATATTTCATGAAAGTAACATGTTCAATGAAATAAGTAAACCACTATTACATCTTTTTTTTACCAAAGCTGATATTAATATAAATATGTATGTACTAAAAAAATTATGTAAAAAAAGTACGAGTACATAATTACAGTACAGTATTAAAGAACTGTACTTACAGGCTTGTAACTAAATTGTACGCACAGTTCGGTATTGCTATTAAAATGTAATTACAATCTTCAATAAGTGTAAGTTAACTACTTAATCATACATCTACTTCCAGTTGGAATAGTTCTGATTATGTAGTACAGACGTACACCATTACATAACCCCTCAAATATCAATAGTTTACATTACCCGAATTAGGCTGTCGCCACATTAATCCTGGCTTCACAACTTTTACTGTATTTTAATTACTTGTTATTAAATAATTACAATAACATATAAATAAAGTAAATAATTAACATAACCTATACGTTAAAACAGCTTCGCTACCGCATAACCTATAAAACAAAATCAGCTGTTTTATGAAATCTTATGTTATCCCTTATTTCACGCCGAATAAGACGAAATAACCATATTGCATACCTTACCCATTGTGTGAAAAGTTATTCTCCCATGTTAATAAAAAAATTAATTCATCAAATTTAATTAATGAATTAATATTTGAAAAAAACTGTAATAACATCAAGTGTTATCCACTACAAGTTTTAAAAAATGTATTTGAAATTGAGTGGCTGAATAAGAAGTATTTTATTAAGGATTGAAAATTAGAAGATATTTATATCTTATATTTGAACTAATGGAAGGTATTGAATTAAACACTAGTTGAAAAAATAAGTTAATTAAATTTTCCTCTTTATTTAGATACATCGAAAATTTAAAAATGAGGGAGAAAATTTGAAGAGAAGGTCTACTCAAAAACATTAAATTTAAGTAGGAGAATAGAAAGGTATTTATTAAGGCATTTAGGTTACAAGATATAACATGGTCTTTAAAGCAAACTTTAAATTTTCATTTTCCTAAACTATAATTTACAAAGAAGTTCCAGCCTAAGAGGCTTTTTTAAAAAATTCACTAGGACGTCGTGTTCTGTAAAAGCAATTTCCCATCCTAAAAGTCCATAGCTTTCCCATTTAGGCGCTTTACAGAAATTTTATTTCTCAAATATTCTGCTATTAGGGTCATATTCATCGCGATCCCACGAAGAAATTAATACATCGTGTCATATTCATTTAGTTTGAAACCTAAAAATTTTGAAATTAACCTATTTTACAATCAAGTAATTATTAAGCACAGGTAAGAAAAGACAAAACACGAGCGGTCGCGTGGTCATATGGGTGAAATTCCCATTCCTGTGTTTGTTTTGAATCATGTTTGTTTATGTCAATTCTCAAAATGTCACCCTCTGCAATTAATAGTACCTTGTAACACTCCCTCCGAAAACATTTCCTGGCAGCCATCGCCAAACCAAGTCACGAACATCGACGTTTTAATTTATATTTAGTTTATTGTCTCGTTTTATAGGAAGCCATCTTGGTATTAATATTTATAGATAAGAACTTGAAATTATTTTAAAGTTTGTCACAGGAGTAACCAATTTAAAATAATTTCTAGCTTAAGAGATTTAAAATATTCTTTAAAATCATTCTAGAGGTGGGGATTATCCATAGATATCAGACTTGACAGAAGCTTGGTTATCACTCCCATTTTGGTTAGCGGAAACATATTCAGTATTCCTAAAAACAACTTTCAACCATTAATTACGTTTTGAGGAATAGGCAATGTGAGTTAACTAATATAAATCTGTTTACACGCCTCGATTTCGTTCAATTAAATAGGCCAAAGTAGGTCCACGGAAACGAAGCATCTGTTCCTCAAGCAAAACCATATGTAGGGCCTACTTAGAATGAATCTCATTATCACATCTTACAATAAAAGTAAATATACTATTGGTAAATACTACGATTGCTTGAATTCGCTTTGTTTGAAGGAACAAAACAAATATCAGACTAAATGACATAAGCCGAGCTTATCAGTAACCTCAAGGTTATTGAATGAGTAATAGATAACGCAATCGCAGTAAACAAAACAACACGCCACACTCACAGCGCACTCTGATTGGTCGACGTGGAGCTATAATCTGCGCTAATTGGTGAGCATGGGGACAAGCCTTTAGTTGAGTAACGGTCAGACGTTTGACGATATCTATCGTATCTTCTATCATCTGTTGTTGGTTTAAGCTGTGCTTTATTTAGAGATCATTTCCAATCTGTACCTAATCGTAAATAGGTTTATTGGGTTTTTCGTTAATATGTCAAACTACAACCATAGTTGTCCACTGGCCAATATGTTTGAATACGAAAACAACACCTACTTTTCAAATATTTGTCGAAATTGATCCTCTGTGGCTATTTAGCTATGTTTGTGGCTCTTCCTAATTTTCAGATTATAAAACTATTACTTTCAGTCATTACACTGAAAAAGTAATTACTCTTTTTTAAAGTAGTATTTTTTTAATACTTATTTCTTTAAAAGTACTCTTTTTTAAAGTACAAACTGCAAAAAAGCGTCTAACACTTTCTTGACGGAAGTAAAACTGTAAAAACTTAACAATATACGTCAGACGATTTTTCCATCAGATTTTAAAAAATGGACAAACTGCCCCGATCATTTCAAAAGGAAAAACTGAAGTTACGTAAAGGTAGCAGCTGTTTTTGTCATTCATATTTGGAGGTTATGTTTAAATCCTTTTAAAATGCAATTTTCTATGTATTTATAAATCTCTTGTACAAAGAGCCTATCTTATTAAATTAGGTGATTACGTATGATGTGCAACAGCTGTTTTGTTATTTGTAGGTTATGTTGCTTCCTGTATTTGTTATAGGTTATCAGGTTAACATATGTTGAAGTCAAACGGCATCGAGATTTACAATTCTAGCGTTAGTTAGGACAACAATATCTATTTATTTATTTTTGAAATTCATCGATTGTTATCTCTGATGCGTATTTTGAGACCGTAAAAGAAATAACGCTAAAACAAATTCAGTTTTCTCAGATTAATTGAAAGCGTTTATGTTAAATCCCATTTTATAATAATGTATTTCTTAAAAACATTACTTTAGAGCATTTCTATTTTTTCTTATTCATTCTGTTGGTAAAATATCGCGTACAGACCTTATCACACTGGTAAAAAAATTTTTTAAAATTTTAAACGTTTAGATTACTCACTTCATATCTACTCCAAACCTCAACTTTATAAAAGTACATACAGTTATAAGCTTCCATTAAATTGTTGAAACATTTCAAAAAATTATCTGGTTACAGTTATTTTAATGAGAAATTAAATCGGCCATGCTCAAAATGAAATTGTTCTACCATTTTAGTCCTCAAAACCTATTTTCATATGCACAATTTAAAATTAGGAGTAAAATTGGCAACAATGTAACAAAGCCTGTAAAACAGTTTGGCAACGTCTATATTACAACTAGACAAATAGACTACGTTGGAATATGTATTGGAATTCATATTACTGCCATCTATGGCTGACGCTTGGAACTACTTTTGTTGGGTTCCGGAAAATTACAGTATTGCAGCTATATGGGAATAATTTCATTAATTACATACTTTCACTTAATCAAATAAGCACTATATCTAAACATAGATAACTGCACTAATAATTAATTTAATAGACAAGTTCATAAATATTCGACTGTTTTATGTTTAAAA
This sequence comes from Prosapia bicincta, assembly GCA_036971475.1. Classification (NCBI taxonomy): domain Eukaryota; kingdom Metazoa; phylum Arthropoda; class Insecta; order Hemiptera; family Cercopidae; genus Prosapia; species Prosapia bicincta. Next base: position 114,535,383 of record JBAIZL010000001.1, on the reverse strand, counting down.
ACGATTTGTAAATAAACACATACATACAAGGATGCTTACAGAATATAGTTGCTTAATTTAAATATATTGAAACTTAATATTTTAGCGTATAGTTTTTATAGGTTTAGATAAAAAGTTGTGTTTTTATTTCTGTATGTTTCGCCTTTCACTTTTATTCCTCAATAGTATCATTTAAAACAGTTTCTATATTTTCATCTATATTACCCATCCGTGGCTGCATACTGCACTCAAGTTAAATATTTGATTAATCACTTAAATAATAGTTTATGACTATCCGAACATTAAATTTTGTAAATTTGTTAAAACTTACTGAGACAGAACGTTTTCGATAGCTATGTGGCGATCTTCATCAGTGTTTTCTGTTTGGAGATGACGGGTCAAGTGGTGAAGGTTTTAAAGGCAGATTTTTATAGTATCAAAGAGTATGTGTGATTTGTATTGTGTTTGTTCGTTTAATATGTTTGTATTTTGTGTTTTTTTGTGTCTGTAAATTTCATATTGTTCTAGTGTGTTGTGATGTGGTCCTTTTTTGTTGATATGTAGGATTTCTAAATTTATCCTGTATTCTAAATTTATGTGTATTTGTGTCCTGTTTCTTTTATGTGATTGTAAAATGCTGAGTTGGTGTTCTGTTTGTGTTCCTCTACTCTTTGTTTAAAGCTGCGACCTGTTTGTCCAATGTAGAATTTGTTACATTCGTCGCAGTTCAGTTTGTATACGCCTAGTGCTTGTAGATTTGAGTATATATTTCTGCTTTTATTAACATTACAATATTTTCCTTTGTTGAAGCGTTTCGGAATAACTCCATTTTCAAAACTTAAATAGTACTAATTATTAATAAATATTTAATTTATGAAAATGGAGTCATTTCGAAACGCGTAAAGAAAGGAAAATATTGTAATGTTAAGAAAGGCAGACATATGTACTCAAATATGTACAAATATTCGTAAAAGAAATTAAGATGAGTATATTAGGAATTTGAAGTCAAGTTACTGGGAATAAATGACTTCTTTCTCAAATAAATTACCAATAATAATGACCTACACACAAATATTTTTTTTAATTCTGTGATTTTAATCTAAATCTGATTAAGTCATACAATATTTTTTTATTTGTCATAGAGATTGCTCTCTTTAAATTGTAAATAGTATTTGTAAATTTAATTCTATATTTCAGGAGCGGATCTAGACAAATATTTTGGATAGGGCTTGTGTGAGGGAAGGAAATGGTCCCCCCTGTCCGGAAAGTATTTAGGAGATTATGTTAGATATAGTGTAAACTCTAAGGGTCTTCTATCTGAGGGAAATAGTTATAGACCTGCTAAGTGATATTACACACGCATTATTTACCCTCATATATTTACAATGTAAACCAAATATTTATTACATTGTGGGTGGACGTATTTATTAATGATTATAGTGTGGTATTATAGTGATTAATATGGGTTTATAAACATATTCTACTAATTATTAAGTAGATTTAAATCGGGGACGAATGCAAACATCGGAAATGCCATTTTAGTTACATTTATAGTGTTATTTTATAGTTTAATTTTCACTTTTCCATATTTTGGGAGGGGCTTGAGCCCCGCCACTGCTCTATTTCAATAATAGAAACTCCAACACGTTTATACAAATAGTTGTACACTTACGTCTTTAACGGTGGGAAGGACATGGTTCTTTTTGTTTAACAGAAATTGTACAGCAATAATTAAAAATTGCTCAATTAAAAAAATTATAAAACTCATGGCATATAGGTCCACTAAGACTTTAAAGATTGTACAAAAGTTTAGTTCATTTTAAAGTTCAAACCATTCTTCATAATTGAAATTAATTTTTTTTACTAACGCCCTTAAGTGGAATGAGGGGCAGTGTATCCCAGACTGAATTCTTAACACGTCTGATCTATTGGAAAAAAACCAACGCAGCAAACGTAGAAATAGTAATTTTACTTGCTGTTCTGGGACCTAATATTTAATATACCAATTAGTTTGTACTCTACAGCTCGCAAGAGTAGGTCATTCCTGAAGCACAGTCGTTCTATACATCCATCTGTGTCTAAAGTGTAAGAAGTGGTTTGCGGTATCAATCTGCACTTAGAAAAAGAACAGAAGTGGAAGATTATAGCCTACTTCTGCTCTCACGAATACGACCTCAACGACCCTCCTCGCACTCGGGCGATCATCCAAAACTCAAAATCGAATAATGTTCGAATAATTCAAACATACAGTTTCAACTATTTTTGTTTTTCTAGTAAACTCCTTGATAAAATATTTAATATTTTTTGATTCCATCTTCACGTGAGCTACAAGTTGTTGACTAAAACACTTGTAAATATAAATAATATTCGAGCTGGCTTGTGAGTGAAAGTTATAATTAAAGAATAAAAATATGGTACAACTCACAAATATACAATTTTTTATTTCATACACGTTTCAACGACTAATTTGTCGTCATCCTCAGTGAATATACACAAATCAAATTAACTAAAAAAATATATATTAAACATAACCTATAAAGTTTTAACAAAAGTAAAAACAAAATGAAAATCAGATCTGGGCAATGTCAAATTTATAGCCACAGCTACTAATATAATTACATTAAATAACATATGTTAATTATAAATATTTAATTTTGATGAGCCTATATTACTAGTAAAACATAATCCCAGATCTGATTTTCATTTTTTATCTTTAATTACTTGTAAATATGTTGCACTTACTCTGAGTTGACAATGGGACACTTCTCTCGAAACGGCTGTCCTCAACAGGAAAAATTATAAAATACAAATTATAAAATGTAACGCTCAATTATAAAATAAGTGCTACTATAGGCAAGTGTAACCTATTTACAAGTATTTTTTGTTAAAATATTTAATATTTCTCTGTGTTTTCAAAGGAAATGCCTTACATGATTTTAATATAATGTTTGCACGTGTCTGATATTTCAGCAGTTATTTCAATTACATTATTATTATTAATACTATTGCGCCATTAATTAGGTTATTTTTTCAATTAAATCCGCACACATGAATGTAATTAGATGTTTAAGGGATGCTTCCTTAAAGCGCCCCAGTACACCCATAGCTATATTATTTTCGACCCGAGTGATCTAGCGGCACGAGTTAATTCGTCGAGTGAAAGTGATCCCTGCAACTAAATTGTATTGCTGTAAAAACCATTGCTTAGACATGAGAAACGTGTTGCACGTGGTTATGCACGTGAGTCATGGAGACGATAACACATTATAAGTAAGGGTCAAGTAGACTAAACAGTCAACAAAACAACCGACATAGTTTCTTCAAGCCACAACGAAACCCTCTTCCTTATATTTGCAGGTTCAGATAGCTTCTTCAATGGGGAGCAATGAATTATATCAAGGACTTGAAATACCATCTACGCTCAACAAGACGACAGACCATTACCAGCGAGGGAATTAAGATAAATATTTACTTTCGTTTCCCTTTGTACTTGCGACCTAACCAATTGCTGTAATGTTGACTGAGTTGTGGAGTGTGTATTTAGGTGACTGTGTTAGCGAGTACTTCTAGACTGCAGTGCCGAAATTAACTAGTGTACAAACATAAAACCAACCTGACTTTGGCTAATGTCCTTGAGACTGAAGGTCATTGGCTTAACAAATAAGAACAAAATAATCTAATAGCAATGTGGATAGATGATTGAATAGAACTTACTTGTTCAGATATTCAGTTTGCAACCTTCTGTCATGCTTCTTCAAACTGATTAAACCGAAGCGTTTTGGTAGTTTTTCGTGACGATGAATCAACATGATCTGTGTACTCGTTCTTCGACTAATATCAAGCGTGAAGGATATACATGCGCACAGTAAAAAAGTGGTTGGAAAATTGGAAATGAAAGTTCACGTCATCTGATACAACACTAATCTGTAAAACAAGTACAATATTATAAAAAAATATTTTTAAAGTTAATTCCTACTTAGGTAAACAAAGAAAAGTTTAATTTTGCTTACGTTTTATTAAATAATTAACTTAAAGTAACATAACCTATACGTTAAAACAGCTGTTTTACCACATAGCCTAAAACGTAAAATCAGCTGTTTTATAAAATCATATGTTATCACTTATTTTAAGCCAAGTAGGAGAAATAATTATACTGTATTGCATACCCTGCCCATTTTGTGAAACGTTTTTCTCCCATATATAACTAAAATTAATTCATTATTATATTTAATTATTGAATTTATGTTTTAAAAAACTGTATTAACATGAAGTGTCAACCAGTACAAGTTTTAAAAAATGTATTTGAACTTGAGTGGATGAATAAAAAGTATTTGATTAACGATTAAAAATTAGAACAAGATAATATATTTGTATATGTGCGAGTTACCTTTCGTCTCAGTTGATGCCAGAAAATGAAAACACATAATTAGTCTTCGAAAGTTAATTCGCATATATACCAAGTAAGATACTTGTTAAAGCACATTATAGTGTAAGCGGTAAGTGAATACAAGAAAACAGTGTTGCAAAGTTATATATATATACCTATATATATATATATATATATATATATATATATATATATATATATATATATATATATATATATTGTACACCAAGAAACCTATAAATTGATCCTAAAATTTTCATTTAAAATTTTTTATTTGCATACGCGTAACCAAGGACCGATGTGAAGTCGTTTTCTCTTACGAGTCCAACACCTACCAGTGGGACCTACTGGATCAGCTGATTTATTAAATTATAAGCGAACAGTTGAATAAATACTTTTTTACTCTGCAATTTATGAATACCTTTAATTGTACACCTGCAATTGTACAAGCCTAGAACACACTTAGGTAAGGCAGTTAAATATAAGCCTTAACTATTCCAATAACTTGTGAATTTTGTCGCACTGTAGGTCTACATTCAACTGACCTCACTAAACCTTGTTAGAATTTGTTTTAATAAATCTTTTTATTTTGAACAAATCTTTAGTTAAATGATTAATTAAAAACAAAAAACAAACTAAGTAGGTAATGGCGAATGTTCTACAGCCTGTTAGGCAATCTGTTTAATTATATGCTGCCAACATAGCGTAAAACTGTCAAAGCCTGAGGTATACTCTTGTATAGGCTATTATAGCTAATAGTAGTTGTGACGTCATGCACGTCAGACCAATTACAAAACCTATTACTAGCATGCTAAGACTATTTTGCCTGAGCTACTCCTGGCGTTACCCATAATCCTTTGTTACTGACTTATCCTTTTACAGCATTCATCTCTTCTTAACGGTCTGTCCAGGGTTCTTTCTTTCTAAAAGGGAAACTGCTATACCTATAATTGTTTTATCGAATAGTTGAACCACGGTCTGAGTACAATTTATGGTAATGGATAGCCACCTCATACGGTTCTACCCTTACCCACTACCACCTTCTCTGCTTACCTCCGCCTAGCCCCTCTACTACCTCTCTCTCTCTCTCTCTCTCTCTCTCTCTCTCTCTCTCTCTCTCTCTTTTGATGTTAAACTACACGTACTCCTTAAGAAAGTAATGATCTATTTCTCGAGTTGGAACTCTGCTTCGAAACCTGTATCCCGAGAAAGATCACTCAGAAGAACCAACTCCTGAATTTACAATAAACCAATTAGCCACCTATACGCTCTTTAGGCCTTTATCGGGGTTACGGATTTATTGAGAAACAATCGACTTAACGAGTGTATTAGGGTTATTCACTCCTACTTTCTCCCCTGATGAGGCAGACCTCCAGTTCAGCAGCCTTGCCCAAGCGATACCAAACGTTTCTTCTACTTCCAGTACCAGAGGATTATTCCGATCCACTTTAGTCCTCCTTGGACTTCTCCTTACAAGTGGATATAACGCCTACATACCTTTTTATGACCCAGATAGAAAGTGATACACTTCAGATACGCCCCCCCCCCCTGTACACATGAATGTTACTTGACCCATCCGCCTCCATTAGTCGAACATATCCCCTCTCGTGCATTACAAGCTACTTGTTAAATATTGTGAGTTATGCAACTTACTGAAAATGTTAGTTTTCAAACATCAGAGGTTGTAAAAAGTCATACATCAAAAAACCTAACAGATGCAGAAGAGAGAAGAAAAGTAAAAATAAAAATATGATAAAAAACTAACATTACAAAGGAATTGAAAGTAGCCTACTAACAATATATTATGTTTGTCTTTTAAGATAATTTCAAATAAAGAAAGGAAACCTGAGCCAAGAATTAAAATTAAATGCATTTTTAACGTAAAATACTAAATTTATCTATAATACAATAATCTATTATTAATTTTTTATCGGCTGCTATAGTAATTTGTTAATATTTATCTCAGATTTGTATAACAGAGCCTATGAATCATGCCTTTCGTATGCATCATTTGTTTCATTTTTTAATAAACCTTAACATTTGTTTTGATATTAAATATAGTTAGTGTTTTCTAAAGCAATTTTTTTAATTTGGTAGGTTTTTTCCCATCTCTGTTATTCTAAAACACTTCCAGTTATATTCCCAACGTAACCGAGTACAAAACCCTCACTATTGGCTTCCATTCAAATCTGTTACGATTCTTTATGCAAAAGTAAACAAAGTTCGTACAAATTATACACTAAGGAGATTTATTAGGAAGCAGGCCGTATTGTTTGTTGAGTAAGTTATTTAACAGGTCAAGGAGTTGCTAATATAGAAACAGACTAGTGACAAAACGTGCCTGCAAGGTTCTGCACACTCGATCTATTTACAAACATTAAACGGCTGTAACACCAAAAGCAATTTGTTTAGATGGAGGCGAGTTGCGTCAGCTGCTGTTTCCACCCAACAACAAACACCGACTGTTAACACTCTAAACATGTGTTGTAAAACGTGATGAACACCTCAGCTGGTGTAAAACCTTGCACACCAGTGGTGAAGGAACGGAAACATTGGGGAGAGGTTTGTAAAAGTCATGGGCGTTAAGACTATGCACTTTATGGCACTTTCTCAACATTACTGATAACTTGGTCGACGTTTATGGTTCCATTAAACTATTTAGGTTAAAATTTAGAATTATCCACTCCAGCGTTTTGATAAATCCTGGTGTGATAAATCCCAGTCCTGTAAAATATTTCTCAGATAGAATTGGAGAGAGTAATCTAATTTCCAGTGAGCATACACAGACAGGGGCAACTGGGGAGATTGCGAATAATGTATGAAATGGTGTAAAGATCGAGTCCTAGAGACTAGTAAATGAATCCATGTCGGCTAGTCAGTGGATTTCAAGGGATGGAGAGGTCTGTAGCGGGGACTAGAAGCGTTCACAGGCTTCAGCCAATAAGAGAAGAAGGAAACAGCGGTTCCTAACCGGTGGGTCACGACCTATTAGTGTTTCACGACCGGAATTGTTTCAGATGGGTCACGACTCGTTTCTAAAACTATTAAAAACAAAAAAATAAACCAGAAAAGTTCAGAATAATGGAAGCAAATCGAATAGCCATATTTTTAAGCCATTGTTCAGTAAAGCAATAAAAAATAAAACACACAAACATTTAAAACATTGTCAAGTGACAATAAAAAAAAAATATATATATATTGTAATCCTTAGATGAATTATTTTTTCTTGTTGAATATGTATGGTGTAATAAAATAACTTTCATAAACAAGAATATACGAGTATTACTTCATTATATTTTTGATTGAAGCTTTTCGCTAATTTACATTATTAGCATTTTCAAAATTTATAAATCACTGTCCAGTTATGTGAGTAGAGTAAGACTGTTGAATATAATTGCTCAGTAAACCTGGTATCAGTTATCTTATCAGTTAGATAAATATACTTTAATATTTCCATTTGTCCTAATCTTTTATTTTTAAAATATCAAATATGCTAATGATTGTATTATGTTTGTATATATATATATATATTTGCAATATTTAATGGTAATATATATATATATGTGTGTGTGTGTGTGTGTGTGTGTGCGCGCGTGTGTGTGTGTGTGTGTGCGTGCGCGTGTGCGTGTATTTTAAACATACGTTTAAAAGAAAAAGATGTTTTTAAAGTAAAAAGATGAACACCTGGACTTGCTCTAGCCCAAACTAACACTCGTGTTTGTATTTTGCATGGTCCCAAATTGAACTCCCGCCCAAGTATTTTTGTAACCTCTTTATTTGCCCTAGTTTTTGTGACGTCATTATAGTGGTTACTCTAATGATAACCATTGAACGGACGAAATGTAGATAGGCCTAAGGAATCTTGAATAACTTTGTGAATTTTTTTTTTTTATTACTCTTGTATTTGTGGTTTTGATGTTGCTATTAATTATATTATTGCCAATCTGGTTATATAATTTTCCTTTATAACGCCACATTAAAATTGATAAACACAAATAATGAACTTTAAATATCGTAAAAACTTTGTGCTACGTTTGACGTCATTTTGCCTTAAAATACAATTAAGAGGAGTCTGATTTTCTTTTAGTTTTAATCTGTATTTGAGGCTTTTTTTCTCTGCCTCTAAATATATAAAACTTCTCAATTGTCTTCAAAAAGTTGTTTATTTTTCACGTTCAACATTTTAATATGGGAGATATAAGTTTTCAAAGTAAATATTTTTTGGTTAATTAATACGAATTTTAATTAAATGTGAAGATTATATTTATTTGTTTTTAAAATTCAAACCTATATTTTTAATTTTAACATTTATAATAACTTATTTCTTTATATTGTTATTTTGACTAACATGAGTAAATATAAAACACGTAATGTTAACAAGTAATTTAACAAAAATGTTAAAAGTCAATTCCTACTTAGGTGAAACTCAGACAAATTTTATTTTACTTACCTTTTATTAAATAATTAGAGTTAATATACATAAAGTAACACAACCTATGCGTTAAAACAGCTGTTCTCCTACATAACCTATAACATAAAGTCAGCTGTTTTATGAAGTCATATGTTATTACTTATTCCCTTATATGTGAAAATATTTTCTCCCATATAAAACTTAAATTAGTTCATGATGGGGTTTACACTGGCAAAATGTTGTTACATAAAAACTCGGTTGATGCGTGAGTCAAAGAAACCTGATTAATTACAAATTTGGCAACGTTTCGACAACTAAATTGTCGTCCTCATTCAAGCCTACAAGTATAATAGACAGAGTTCTCTACCTCATAAAAATTCACAACAAAATTAATATAAAATCAAAAACAATACAGTCAGTTATTATTACCAATAAATTAACAAAACAACACAAATAAATTAGATAATTAAAAAAAAACTACAAAACGTAATATTAATAACAATATACAGTTAATTTAAATGTGTCAAAAGAATTCTTATACAAATACCAGTAATATAACCTGTAAAAATACAGCATTACTAGATATTGGTGCATCAACAACTAGAACCCTCAAGAGTGTTTAAGCTTTATGACTAAAGGATTATAAATACTGCCCAATTTATTAGTATCCTTCTTAACATTAATAGAATTGTTTGCCTTTTCATATTACACCTTTAAAATTAGTGCATTTTAAATTTAATTAATGAATTAAAATTTGAAAAAAAAACTGTATTAAAATCAAGTGTAGTTCACTACAAGTTTTAAAAATTGTATTTGAACTTGAGCGGATTGATAAAAAGTATTTTATCGACTACTGAAAATACGTACAAGATATACACAAGCGTGATATATACGAGATTATACACAGTCTCGTATAATGATAGTATGAACTAATAGAAGGAATTAAAAAATGGGGATTGGTCCAATAATTTGTTCACAATTAGCCTGCTGGTATTTGTTTTTCAGAGCTGTAATTGTTGAACTGGTGAAAGTATCCTGCACCTCGGTTACTCTATTAGGTTCGTCAGTGAATATTAGAAGTAGCAGGTATTATAACAGGTTATAGCAAATAATATTTACGTAGCACTGGACTAGCGAGAGTCTGGGCAACTCGGTTTAACGCTGTATACATGACTTTTACTCCGTTTGCCCGAGAACAAGTAATAAGGAAACACAATGGTGCTCTACTAATTGCTTAAATTGATATTACAGGGCTGATGTTCGCCTGCTAGGCCTACACGGCGCGTAAGTGCGTAGAAGCTTCAATTGGAAGCCCGTTCCGTGCTATAAAACTCAATTGAGAGCCCAGCAATTGTACTCGTAGGCCAATAAAGTCAGGCGGTCAACAAAGCTCATCTAGGAAGATAATGTTTGTGTTTGAAGCGGTATGTCAGCGAAATCCCCTGTTAAGTGATGCTTCTGTGCGTTACAGTTATCCAAATGACGTTTCTGTGCGTTACACTTATGCAAGTGACGCTTCTGTGCGTTACACTTATGCAAGTGACGTTTCTGTACGTTACACTTATGCAAGTGACGCTTCTGTGCGTTACACTTATGCAAGTGACACTTCTGTGCGTTACACTTATGCAAGTGACGCTTCTGTGCGTTACACTTATGCAAGTGACGTTTCTGTGCGTTACACTTATGCAAGTGACGTTTCTGTGCGTTACACTTATGCAAGTGACGCTTCTGTGCGTTACACTTATGCGAGTGACGCTTTTGTGCGTTACACTTATGCGAGTGACGCTTTTGTGCGTTACACTTATGCAAGTGACACTTCTGTGCGTTACACTTATGGAAGTGACGCTTCTGTGCGTTACACTTAAGCAAGTGACGCTGTAGAAACGCTATGCATTCTATACATATGCAAATGTATATATATGTATATATATATATATATATATATATATATATATATATATATATATATATAAGTTCGTAAAATGCACTTGAAATATTAAAAAAGTTAATGGTTAAAAATTGGTACTTAATTTAAGAACTTTTTAAAACTTAAAAAAAAGGTTATTTCTTAAAGATAAGTTAGTAATATTGTTTGACAAGCTAACATCATACAATAAAACATATATAACACTATTGGCCTCATTACTGAAAACAAAATGACACTTGTTTTAGGTTTCATTTTTCCCATGTGGCAATGTTTAAATTACTGCTCCAAGACAGAAATACCTTTAATGTGATTTTGATTATTGGAAGTATTGATTACTAAGAGGCTAATTGGTCAATTGGGCAGCAGAACACTTGACTAATAACCTAAAGAGCTTGAATAAATGATAAGCCGGTTGAATATCGAGTCAAAAGTTGATTTATTTAGCAAAACGTTTCGGCAACTAATTTGTTGCCATTATCAACCCTGTAGTGCTGTAGCATTATTTTATTCAATAAAATATTATTAATATTATTTATCAGCATTCATAAAACAAATCGGTTTAGTTATTTAGAAATAAATAAAAAATTGTGAATTAGATTATTAATTTAATACGTAGGAAAAATTTAAAGGTAGATGTCCACAGGCCATCAAACTTGTCCTAACTGAGATGCTTGTAGAAAGATGCGCGGAAAGTTAATCATTCTCTCTTTGCCAAGCCTTCAAGCGGAAAGGATCGGTTCAAAATTCATTAAATTCGAGGGATCATGAAAATATGATCGGTAGCAGCCTTGAAGCAATGTTTAGTTAAAATTTTTAAAAAGAGTTCCTTAAGTATAATTTTACTTTTTAATATTTTTAACAATAGTTTATGACTATCCGAACTTTAAATTTTGTAACTTTGTGAAAACTTACTGAGACATAAAGAATTTTATTTTTGCTTTAGGTTATATAGTCTAATTAATTACACCTTACGATACCTACGTCTAGCCCAATTTAAACCGGAGCATGGCGGAAGTGGTGAACAGAAACCATCAAACCTACATAGGTTTTCCAGCTAAGTGATTAATAACTGGCACAATCTTTCACTTCTAAATTGAATTCTTTTAAATAACGTTTAACGTTGTTAAATGTTTAAGCCCATAAAATAGTGTAAAATTCAAAATTTGTGTTACTATACGAGTAATACAAAAAGTGATTAAGCCCAGTGGTGTTACAAATTATTTTTTTCAAATACCAATTATTAGATTCAGAGTATGTATAATACATTTAATAATACATTTAATTAATGAATTAATAATAGTGGATATCTCATATCTATACCACAAATTCATTTACGGTACAATTGTTGAAATTGGTTAACTTCATAAAGAGATTTAATATTTTAAAACGAGTGTCTAATTTTAGTGTGGGCTATAATTTTCTTTAATTGAATACCTGCTTTTATTTTTAACTCATAAATTAAATTTGGATTTGTATTCTTTTTCTAAAAAGTGTCTTTCTTGAAACATACCACTTATTATTCCAATTAAGTGCACAACAATTTGCAGGTTAACTAATAATCACGTAACACACAACTGCAATATTTAACATCCATCATATTATTTAGCGTTACAGTGCTAACATTTAGAGTGCATTTGCGTAATGTAAGAAAGCAAAACATCAAACCTCCAACACTTTACCAAGAACTTCGAGCTATACCTCTGCTAACTCGTCTTTCCGCACTACTATAACTCTTCTACGTCTTCTAATGAGTCTACAGGCTCGTCTCTTCATGTTTGTAGCATGCGTCTTCTCACGAGTCTACAAGCTCGTCTCTTCATGAGTATAGCATGAGTCTTCTCACGAGTCTACAGGCTCGTCTCTTCATGAGTGTAGCATGCGTCTTCTCACTAGTCTACAAGCTCGTCTCTTCATGAGTATAGCATGAGTCTTCTCACGAGTCTACAGGCTCGTCTCTTCATGAGTGTAGCATGCGTCTTCTCACGAGTCTACAAGCTCGTTTCTTCATGAGTATAGCATGAGTCTTCTCACGAGTCTACAGGCTCGTCTCTTCATGAGTGTAGCATGCGTCTTCTCACGAGTCTACAGGCTCGTCTCTTCATGAGTGTAGCATGCGTCTTCTCACGAGTCTACAAGCTCGTCTCTTCATGAGTATAGCATGAGTCTTCTCACGAATCTACAGGCTCGTCTCTTCATGAGTGTAGCATGCGTCTTCTCTCGAGTCTACAAGCTCGTCTCTTCATGAGTGTAGCATGCGTCTTCTCACTAGTCTACAGGCTCGTATCTTCATGAGTGTAGCATGCGTCTTCTCACGAATCTACAGGCTCATCTCTTCACGAGTGTAGCATGCGTCTTCTCACGACTCTACAGGCTCGTATCTTCATGAGTGTAGCATGCGTCTTCTCACGAATCTACAGGTTCATCTCTTCATGAGTGTAACATCCGTCTTCTCACGAATCTACAGGCTCATCTCTTCATGAGTGTAGCATGCGTCTTCTCACGAGTCTACAGGCTCGTATCTACATGAATGTAGCATGCGTCTTCTCACGAATCTACAGGCTCATCTCTTCATGAGTGTAGCATGCGTCTTCTCACGAATCTACAGGCCCATCTCTTCATGAATGTAGCATGCGTCTTCTCACGAGTCTACAGGCTCGTATCTTCATGAGTGTAGCATGCGTCTTCTCAAGAATCTACAAGCTCATCTCTTCATGAGTGTAGCATGCGTCTTCTCACGAGTCTTCAGGCTCGTATCTTCATGAGTGTAGCATGCGTCTTCTCACGAATCTACAGGCTCATCTCTTCATGAGTGTAGCATGCGTCTTCTCACGAGTCTACAGGCTCGTATCTTCATGAGTGTAGCATGCGTCTTCTCACGAATCTACAAGCTCATCTCTTCATGAGTGTAGCATGCGTCTTCTCACGAGTCTTCAGGCTCGTATCTTCATGAGTGTAGCATGCGTCTTCTCACGAGTCTACAGGCTCATCTCTTCATGAGTGTAGCATGCGTCTTCTCACGAGTCTACAGGCTCGTATCTTCATGAGTGTAGCATGCGTCTTCTCACGAATCTACAGGCTCATCTCTTCATGAGTGTAGCATGCGTGTTCTCACGAATCTACAGGCCCATCTCTTCATGAGTGTAGCATGCATCTTCTCACGAATCTACAGGCCCATCTCTTCATGAGTGTAGCATGCGTCGTCTCATGAGTCTACAGGCTTGTATCTTTATGAGTGTAGCATGCGTCTTCTCAAGAATCTACAGGCTCATCTCTTCATGAGTGTAGCATGCGTCTTCTCACGAGTCTACAGGCTCATATCTTCATGAGTGTAGCATGCGTCTTCTCACGAATCTACAGGCTCATCTCTTCATGAGTGTAACATCCGTCTTCTAATGAGTCTACAGGCTCGTCTCTTCATGAGTGTAGCATGCATCGTCTCACGAATCTACAGGCTTATCTCTTCATGAGTGTAGCATGCGTCTTCTCACGAGTCTACAGGCTCGTTACTTCATGAGTGTAGCATGCGACTTATAACGAATCTACAGGCTCATCTCTTCATGAGTGTAGCATGCGTCTTCTCACGAATCTACAGGCTCATCTCTTCATGAGTGTAGCATGCGTCTTCTCACGAGTCTACAGGCTCATCTCTTCATGAGTGTAGCATGCGTCTTCTCAAGAATCTACAGGTTCATCTCTTCATGAGTGTAACATCCGTCTTCTCACGAATCTACAGGCTCATCTCTTCATGAGTGTAGCATGCGTCTTCTCACGAGTCTACAGGCTCATCTCTTCATGAGTGTAGCATGCGTCTTCTCAAGAATCTACAGGTTCATCTCTTCATGAGTGTAACATCCGTCTTCTCACGAATCTACAGGCTCATCTCATCATGAGTGTAGCATGCGTCTTCTCACGAGTCTACAGGCTCGTATCTACATGAATGTAGCATGCATCTTCTCACGAATCTACAGGCTCATCTCTTCATGAGTGTAGCATGCGTCTTCTCACGAATCTACAGGCCCATCTCTTCATGAGTGTAGCATGCGTCGTCTCATGAGTCTACAGGCTCGTATCTTTATGAGTGTAGCATGCGTCTTCTCACGAATCTACAGGCTCATCTCTTCATGAGTGTAGCATGCGCCTTCTCATAAATCTACAGGCCCATCTCTTCATGAGTGTAGCATGCGTCTTCTCACGAATCTACATGCTCATCTCTTCATGAGTGTAACATCCGTCTTCTAATGAGTCTACAGGCTCGTCTCTTGATGAGTGTAGCATGCATCGTCTCACGAATCTACAGGCTTATCTCTTCATGAGTGTAGCATGCGTCTTCTCACGAGTCTACAGGCTCGTTACTTCATGAGTGTAGCATGCGACTTATAACGAATCTACAGGCTCATCTCTTCATAAGTGTAGCATGCGTCTTCTCACGAATCTACAGGCTCATCTCTTCATGAGTGTAGCATCCGTCTTCTCACGAGTCTACAGGCTCGTATCTTTATGGGTGTAGCATGCGTCTTCTCACGAATCTACAGGCTCATCTCTTCATGAGTGTAGCATGCGTCTTCTCACGAGTCTACAGGCTCATCTCTTCATGAGTGTAGCATGCGCCTTCTCATAAATCTACAGGCCCATCTCTTCATGAGTGTAGCATGCGTCTTCTCACGAGTCTACAGGCTCGTATCTTCATGAGTGTAGCATGCGTCTTCTCACGAATCTACAGGCTCATCTCTTCATGAGTGTAACATCCGTCTTCTAATGAGTCTACAGGCTCGTCTCTTCATGAGTGTAGCATGCGACTTATAACGAATCTACAGCCTCATCTCTTCATGAGTGTAGCATGCGTCTTCTCACGAGTCTACAGGCTCGTATCTTCATGAGTGTAGCATGCGTCTTCTCACGAATCTACAGGCTCATCTCTTCATGAGTGTAACATCCGTCTTCTAATGAGTCTACAGGCTCGTCTCTTCATGAGTGTAGCATGCATCGTCTCACGAATCTACAGGCGTATCTCTTCATGAGTGTAGCATGCGTCTTCTCACGAGGCTACAGGCTCGTTACTTCATGAGTGTAGCATGCGACTTATAACGAATCTACAGCCTCATCTCTTCATGAGTGTAGCATGCGTCTTCTCACGAATCTACAGGCTCATCTCTTCATGAGTGTAGCATCCGTCTTCTAATGAGTCTACAGGCTCGTCTCTTCATGAGTGTAGCATGCATCGTCTCACGAATCTACAGGCTCATCTCTTCATGAGTGTAGCATGCGTCTTCTCACGAATCTACAGGTTCATCTCTTCATGAGTGTAGCATTCGTCTTCTCACGAGTCTACAGGCTCGTATTTTCATGAGTGTAGCATGCGTCTTCTCACGAATCTACAGGCTCATCTCTTCATGAGTGTAGCATGCGTCTTCTCACGAATCTACAGGCTCATCTCTTCATGAGTGTAGCATGAGTCTTCTCACGAATCTAAAGGCTCATCTCTTCATGAGTGTAGCATGCGTATTCTCACCAGTCTACAGGCTCGTCTCTTCAAGGGCGTAGTATTCGTCTTCTTAAGAGTCTACAAGCTCATCTCTTCATGAGTGTGTAGGCTTGATATGGACAATATTTTAGTTGCCGAAACGTCGCACTATATTAATAAACTTTTGACGCAACATTCAAACAGATTATCATTTATTCAATAATTATTTCGAGTGCTCAAATAAATATGAATAGCTAAGTGTCTTGAGTTCGATCCCCAGTAGTGCCAAAGAATATTTAGGTTTATATTAATATCTAGAATTAAAGTTAAATTAATAATGGAAGTTCGAATAGTCCTAGCTATGTTACTGTCTTTGAATACACTATGGCAAGTGAGCAAGATCCCCCCTTCTCTCCTACACAATGTAATTTCTTAAATATTTGTCATTATTCGAATTATACTATATTTTTAAAAGACGTCCAAGTACTATGGTCTTTTTGTTTTTTATTCGTTTTATTGTAATTTTTCCAACGGAAACGGTTATTTTGTGCTACATTAAGCTTTGAAACGTACTAGGTTACTAATTTTGTTACTTTTTCTTATCTATGTATACTGTTTGTAATGTATTAGCTTTATTTTGTTGTTTAATAGTTTCCATGCTTGCAGTAACATAATCCTGTAAAATCCGATTTTAATATTTCTTAAAATTGGTGATTTAATTTTCGGAAAAGGTAACTTTAAAAAAGCCGTCAAATAATTGTTATTTCATTTTAGATCTTATCGGTAAAATCTTAAAGTAGAAATGCTGTTCTTAATATTATTATATGAATATGAAAACGTTGTGATGAATATGATAGACTTCTATAGACTATGTAGGTCGAGTTGTTTGGTTGTGAGAAGTAGGTTTTTGTTTACTTTATATTGTGTCTGTTGTTACATGTGTATTGTTTCAGGAGATAAATATTTCAGTATCAAAAGGTACAAATGAATAGTTGTCAACAAAACCAGTTTCATAACCTCACTTAACTTCTGTACCTGAAATGTCTCCAATAAAGACAAATTGATAAAACTTAGTAGCACAAAAACAAGACGTACTGAATCCATACTTATTACGTTGGCTGCGACGCAACGTGTCTTGGGTGGTGTTTAATCTCTTCACCAGGTTGCCCCAACCACCACTTCTTAGTCTACTGCAGGGGTTCCCAACGTTCTAACACCTAAAGGGTTTTGTAGATTTTGCCGAACCACCATCCCCAGGGTGTAGATCGGAAGAAATCCCGCTGATCCTAATTTTTTTAGTAATTTATGACACGTCCATTATTTATGTTATTATTATTGAATAAGTAATAAAACCATTTAATTGTTTGTTCACTTTTCCATTAATTTTGAATAATGATAAGACAATAAGAGAAAATTAAACGATTATGCGCATTGCAGTTTTATTTAATACTCATATGTATACAATACCATGTTATACGGTTGTTATAAAAACCAGCCAAAAAACGTAGAAATCAACAAATCCAATGAAGGTAAATATGTATTTAGATTATTGCGAAGCTTTTTGGTATTTCCCTGTCAGTAAGGAGTCAATTGCAGGAGTAATTGAACTTAATTTTATCCTAAAGTTCTCTTCAACACTTGTTAGTTTTAAATAAAAGAATAACTATGTTACGACACACAATTATAAAAACTTTATTATCATACGCGTTTCAATGACAATATGTCATCAACTTCAGTGATGCTACAATATTTAAACTTAATTGAAAAAACTAAACATTACTCGTTTAGTTAATTAAATTAACTTGTTAGTTTGTTTCTAAATTAGATTTTTATATGCAACAGTTCAAAAAAACTAACCCCACACAAATAACTAGTGACAAATGGGATCAAAAAAAGCATAGCTTCCCGAAAAAGAATTGGATACTCGGATTTACACCCGATCCAGAGTCTATTAATGATTTCACTTTAAAAGCATCTATGATGGAAACATCTTCTGTTAAATCGATAAATTTTTCCCGCATTTCCAACTCATTAGCTGAGCTTTCTGATGAGGCCGTATGACGTGTACCACCAGTGGTGAACGTACTAGCGGTTGGTAACCCTTGGTGTACTGGAACGAGACAGGTAGCCAGCATATTTTTCCTCCTAACCTAACCCGTTACAAGCCACCGTTCTGTACTCATAGCTTTCCTTCTTACTGAATAGAATTTCATAATATAATTCTTGTTCTACAAAACGTTTACAAAAACTTTTTTGTTGTCGATACATTTAGACTTAAAATTCGTTTAAGTTGTATCCTTCATCGAAAAATGAAAACTTTAATAAATTCAACAACGTTTACAGCTTCAACTTACCCTATCTGTCTTGTCGTGTATACCTCAATGTTATACAAACCTTGTTTAAGGACGCAATATTTGTCTAAATTTAAAACATAAGTGTTTTCAGAAACAGAATCGTAGATCTTATTAATTAGGATATATTTTTCAAATTGCTCCTCAAAACAATACAATATTTGGAAAAAAAATTAAAATGAATGCAAAACATTATTATTAAAGTGAAATTGTAAAATTAACTTTTTTAAACTCCTCCTACGGCGACGTCTTGTTTTCTTTATAAAACCCGCACATGACGTTAGACATTTTATTATGTTCTTTATGTACACGTTATTAAGACGAAATATTATCCTCTAGCTACAAAAAATCCAGGCCATGAAGACTGTGCCAACAATAAAATAATTAAAACAATTTATTAATGCAACTGTTTTTTAGCATCGAACCCTAAATAAAATCACACTAAAGCTAATGATAAATATTTCTATTTCTAAACAGTTATATTTAGCATACGATGCTAGACGAAAATATAATTTGAAGCAAGTAGTTCAATGTAATTTAACTATTCAAGGCAAAAGTTTTTTTAACCATATAATTAAACAAACACGAGCGTATAGTACTTCTGAAGATGATTACCCTGTAGCCGAAATGTACATCAAATGATTTAGGATAATGTACACTTTTATGTTATTGTGATTATTGGGTTTTATTTTTTGCGATTAATTAATTCATAACCCACAGTTGCTCAAGAGAATTATTGAGTACGATCGGTTGCTGTGTGTAAAGAGAGAGAAAGAGAGAGAGAGTTGTGTCTTATATCGAATATAATGAGGATGATTTAAAAATATCTCGCCTTTTACATTTTTTATCGACGATGTACAAGAGTGGAGCGCTCTGCAATTTAATATCACAAACACCTCAGGCTATTAAAATTATTTATTTATTTTTCCAGCGAAAACCCAATTTAGATTATTATTGCCAATCAAAGATGATATAGAAAACTAAAAATATAAAATTAATTATATCACTAAAATAAATAACAAAGATACTCTATATTACTAGAAATAAACAAAACGTATTCAAAAACAAAAGCACAACAGTATAATAAATAAAAAATAATAATAAATAACAATATAACATTGAGTAACAACATAACAATAAAAAACAAAATAATGATAAAACATAACAATAATTAACTATAAACAATAAATAAATAATGATATATACATAACAAAGAAATATATGTATATATTTAAATTATTAAATATAAAATATTTATATACAAAATATGAACATCAAATTTTGAACAACAATTTAGGTGTCGTAGGAAAGTGATGTCGCGGTCAACGCCTGCGGCATAATCCCTCAACGCCACCTTTAAACGTCCTTGTACATTTAAAGCGTTAGGGGCATAATTGACCAGTGTATGACGGATTGTGATGACATTTCCACATAACTGACACAATGGTGGATTCTCGTGATACATCAGAACCCCATGGGTTAGACAAGGCGTGTACCCCAACACGAAGGCGTGTAACCACCACGTCCTCCTTAGGTTGTAAACGAATTGAAGACCTCCAAGGACGGACGGTAACCTTACTTTCCCTCAGCTTATTGTATTGAACACATTTCCATTCGTCATTCCAGGCAGCGAGTAATTATTGCTTTGCAAAACTCACAAAGTTAGAAGCCATGACACCTATTGCGACTGGCACTAATCTAGTAGCAATCTTCACCACTTCCTTCAGCTTTTGTGTTTCTGGTAATTCCACAGTGATCAGGAATCCAACACAATGTTACCTCAACACCCTCTAATTGAAGTTTATGTACTGCCCACAGAATTTCCTTACCTAAGGGGTTCACAGAAAAAACATCCCGAAGAGCACTTCCGGAAGAGCATCCTGAATCGGAGCACAAAAGGTAGTGTGAAGTACAAGATTGGACTACAGGTAATGCTTTAAGAATGGCAATAGTTCTGCTGTAAAAACGCTTCAGAATTGGTGAGATCTGTAGATTGGCTATGCAGCCATATTCTGTGTGCTATCTAGAAGCGTATCATACAAGTTCTATCTGTTCCCCAATTCGTACCACTAATGACTCTTAGCATATCCAATATCTTGTTACATCTCACCTTCAAATCACGCACAAGTGGGATCTATGAAACTATTTTATCAAATAAAAGACCCAAAAATCGAAAGCTATCAGTGGTTTGAAGCTGAATTCCGTCAAGATAAATTATAGACTCCTGGTGTTGCATATGACGACTAAATACTAAAGATTGAGTCTTCGAAGCAGAGAATTTAAAGCCTATTTTTTGACCATTTATCTAGTCTGTGTAGCCTATAACTAACTGCAACGATCTTTACGCTGTTCCCATACTACGAGCAGGCACATATATACAAAAATAATCAACAAAGAGAGAACACTGTACCAGAAGTCGTATATTATATGTGCTAGTAGCTATTAATTTTTTCACGTCTGAAAACGATATCCTCTTTAGCGATGATGCCTAGGATAGCTTTTTTCTTCCTTAAAGTTGGGATAGTTTTAAGAACGTGCTGGGTGATCACCATCACAGTTGGCGCTTCTTTATAACCCAATCATCATGACCTTTAACGCTACATTGACAACTTAAGCCCTGTTTAGAACAGGAAGAACTAATGTGTCCAAAACACTGACAATTGAAACACATCGCCGAGGATTAGTCACATATGTCCTCACTGAGAGCCTTTGGTAACCTGCATGTATGTATTCGAGTACCTCCAGTTTTCCAAAGGTGAAAATTAAAAAGGCTGTTGTTACTTTTTCACCTTTGTCCATTTTCATTATAGGCACAACGTCCGTAACTGACTGAAGTTTGGAGCTAACATCTTTAATTGGGATGTACATTAAATCCCTACATCATCACTCCGACATCACCCCCTTTAAGAAATTCAAGCATCTGTGGGAGCCACAGATACCTTTAACATATCAAAAAAGAGGTAATTTTTTAAACGAACGTGTTTGCCTTACATTAGACGTTTGAACAAGGAATGTCCCATTTCTCATTTTTTTTAAATAGATTACACTTGTCCATTAGCACATGAAGCAATTGCCTCATTAGTAAGGAAAGGGGAAACTTTCGAAAGAACATTTCCCTCTTCAACACATAAAAATATTAAATACTTTAGCGATGGCAATGTCTGTGTCACCACCATCTTTAATACAATGCTCGCCAATTGAATACTGACGTGTCCCCCTTAAACTCCCTACATTTGACGATTTGGTGGAATCTATAATTTTTTATAAAGCCAGCCATCGTGCCAGGCCTTACGGTCGAGATTACAGGAACGGGTACAGCCATGGATCATATAAAGATAATTTCCAACCCCCACAACTCTGGGGCTTATAGTTTTTCTCCTTAGCTCGACTGGATGGAAATCAGTCGAGAACTCGTAACAATCTTCACAGACTGCGACACCTTTGTACCCTGGCCCGAAGCGATTGGCAGACCAGCAAACACGCTTACGTCTTTGCAGAGCAAGCTCACAACAGCAGCCCGGACCAGAGTTTGCCAAGCTCTGGTCTTTTCAGCACTTTCAGTTCTGTCCCGTCATAAGTCCCTGTCAAAGAGAAGATGTAATTGCGCAAATGAAAAAAGATTTTGTTGTAAATACTGTTCACAGGCTCCGACACCTAGCCAAGGCCCGAAGCGGTTGACAGACCAGCAAAAAAGGATTGTGTTGTAAATACTGTGTGTGTAAAAAGTGTAATCTAGTGTGTAAAGTGAAGTGTGTGTTGTCAGTAGTCTGTATGTTTGACTGAGGTGCCGCAAGTGATGATACACGCCTCTTAGTAGGTGCGACTAGTCCGCAACCCCCTGCGGGTGCTATTAAAATTAAATTTGCACATCACGAAGTAAAATATACCAAAACTAGTGGCAGAGGAATTTATTTACTTTACCTTTTCAGTAACGCTAATTTTATTTAAAATATTTTTGTAATTCTCAATAATGTCTCTATCAGTTCCAATATTTTTTTTTTCATTTGAACCGGGAATACTTAAAAATATATTCTAAACAAAAAATTAAATATCCCGATCTAGAGACAGTGGATAATGCTCTTACGAAGACTTACACTAATTAACTATCGTCATACAATAATAACTTAACTTTTCAAACTAATTTCTGTCTTTACTCCAAGGAATAATATATTACAGGTATATAGTATACAGTAGTATACATATTAACTCAATTCTCAATATTTTTAAATTTAATAACATAGTCAGACAAGTTTTGACAGTTAGGTTGTCATCATCGGCGATGATAAATACTGGTGATGTTTGTTGTGTTTGTCGTTGGTGATGTTGAAGTGCTTGTCGAAACATCTCTGACATTATAGACTTGAAAAATATTACTTTTAAGTGTGAATTACTAGGTGTTGTTATGATGTTGATCAACTAACTACCAACTGTATGTTCAACTCACAAGCTAAGATCCAAACGTATTTATTAAAGCATTATATTAAAACATAACTAAACAATATCATGTTAGGATAATGTTGGTTATGAAATAATGTTTTTTAACGTACTAAACGATTACTGAAATGCTGTACGAAATAATCTGAACGATTGCTGAAGTGAACGGGTAGGCGTCTAATTGCGTCCTAAAGTAAATCAAGTTATGGCGAAATGAGTTATGGATGCTCTTATTTCTTTTGTTTGTATTGTGGTTTGCAGCTGTGAAATTATTATTCTTTATTTGACTATATTCCATAGCCAATAGCATTTAAGTATCGATTGAGATATAGGAAAGTAAAAAAACACTTTCCTGATTTATACTAACGGGTTGCTGATTTGAATAGCGTTAGGAAATGTATTATTGTTTATGACGAAAACTATCCAAACCGAATACTTAGTTCTTATGTTGTAAAATAGCTGTATTCTAATACAACGCAAAGTAGTTAAAAAACATTTTCCTGATTTAAGCTAACGGGTTGCTGATTTGAATAGCGTTAGGAAATGTATTATTGTTTATAACGAAAACTATCCAAACCGAATACTTAGTTCTTATGTTGTAAAATATCTGTATTCTAATACAACGCGAAGTAGTTAAAAAACATTTTCCTGATTTAAGCTAACGGGTTGCTGATTTGAATAGCGTTAGGAAATGTATTATTGTTTATAACGAAAACTATCCAAACCGAATACTTAGTTCTTATGTTGTAAAATAGCTGTATTCTAATACAACGTAAGTTAGTTAAAAAACATTTTCCTGATTTAAGCTAACGGGTTGCTGATTTGAATAGCGTTAGGAAATGTATTATTGTTTATAATGAAAACAATCCAAACCGAATACTTAGTTCTTATGTTGTAAAATATCTGTATTCTAATACAACGCGAGTATTTAAAAAACATTTTCCTGATTTAAGCTAACGGGTTGCTGATTTGAATAGCGTTAGGAAATGTATTATTGTTTATAACGAAAACTATCCAAACCGAATACTTAGTTCTTATGTTGTAAAATATCTGTATTCTAATACAACGTAAGGTAGTTAAAAAACATTTTCCTGATTTAAGCTAACGGGTTGCTGATTTGAATAGCGTTAGGAAATGTATTATTGTTTATAACGAAAACTATCCAAACCGAATACTTAGTTCTTATGTTGTAAAATAGCTGTATTCTAATACAACGCAAAGTAGTTAAAAAACATTTTCCTGATTTAAGCTAACGGGTTGCTGATTTGAATAGCGTTAGGAAATGTATTATTGTTTATAACGAAAACTATCCAAACCGAATACTTAGTTCTTATGTTGTAAAATATCTGTATTCTAATACAACGCGAGTATTTAAAAAACATTTTCCTGATTTAAGCTAACGGGTTGCTGATTTGAATAGCGTTAGGAAATGTATTATTGTTTATAACGAAAACTATCCAAACCGAATACTTAGTTCTTATGTTGTAAAATATCTGTATTCTAATACAACGTAAGGTAGTTAAAAAACATTGTCCTGATTTAAGCTAACGGGTTGCTAATTTGAATAGCGTTAGGAAATGTATTATTGTTTATAACGAAAACTATCCAAACCGAATACTTAGTTCTTATGTTGTAAAATAGCTGTATTCTAATACAACGCAAAGTAGTTAAAAAACATTTTCCTGATTTAAGCTAACGGGTTGCTGATTTGAATAGCGTTAGGAAATGTATTATTGTTTATAACGAAAACTATCCAAACCGAATACTTAGTTCTTATGTTGTAAAATAGCTGTATTCTAATACAACGTAAGGTAGTTAAAAAACATTTTCCTGATTTAAGCTAACGGGTTGCTGATTTGAATAGCGTTAGGAAATGTATTATTGTTTATAACGAAAACTATCCAAACCGGATACTTAGTTCTTATGTTGTAAAATAGCTGTATTATAATACAACGCAAAGTAGTTAAAAAAAACATTTTCCTGATTTAAGCTAACGGGTTGCTGATTTGAATAGCGTTAGGAAATGTATTATTGTTTATAACGAGAACTATCCAAACCGAATACTTAGTTCTTATGTTGTAAAATAGCTGTATTCCAATTCAATGTAAATAGTTTAAAAACAATTTTCTGATTTAAGCTAACGGGTTGCTGATTTGAATAGCGTTAGGAAATGTATTATTGTTTATAACGAAAACTATCCAAACCGAATACTTAGTTCTTATGTTGTAAAATAGCTGTATTATAATACAACGCAAAGTAGTTAAAAAAAACATTTTCCTGATTTAAGCTAACGGGTTGCTGATTTGAATAGCGTTAAGAAATGTATTATTGTTTATAACGAAAACTATCCAAACCGAATACTTAGTTCTTATGTTGTAAAATAGCTGTATTCCAATTCAATGTAAATAGTTTAAAAACAATTTTCTGATTTAAGCTAATGGGTTGCTGATTTGATTAGCGTTAGAAAATGTATTATTGTTTATAACGAAACCTATCTAAACCGAATACTTTTTTCTCATGTTGTAAAATATTCTCTATTCTAATACAAAGTAAAGTAGAACTCTATATAGGTTCATGTGTTTGTAAATTGAAGTTTTGTTTGTATTTTTTCAAATTCCAAGAGTAGTAAACTATTATAGGTTCACAACGTTTAACGTCATTCTTTCTTGTTTAGAATGTGATTAAGGGAGCGAATGTAAAAAGATTAAAATCGGAGTTGATGGAGTTCTTGTCAAATATTAGCTCATTTTTAGTTTACAAATCAAGTGGCCAATAGCAGAAGAATACTTTAAATAATAGGACCAGCATCGTCTGGCTTCAGCTTGAGTAACTATATCTAAACACAAACTCCACAGAGGAATATGGATCAACTCGTTTATCGTATTTGAAAATTGATATTTATAGAGAATAATTATAATGGCGAAAATGGTAACAAATTGCTTTGTGAAGCACAATTTAGCTACTTTATCAGTAACAGTCTAATTACAATTGTCAGTTGGGGAACGCCACCCAAGGGGAGCAGGATGGTGGCTAATTAATTTATTGTGTATATGAACAAACCTACATCTGTAGCTGTGAACAAATGGTGAGTTCTGTTCATTAATAAGCATTGCGGTTTGAGGGGGAAGGGGTAAATGTTGCAGGAATGTTTCTGCTAGGAATAAGTTCAGGCTGTGGACTGTCAAATGTTCAACCACAGTGCGAGGTGATTTGTTCATAATGAAGGCAATGAAACTATGTATATGAAGTATTTTCTAGGGCATTTTTTTCTTTAATGTTTAATATTTATATTTACTATATTGATGATGGTTCTTTGATATTCTATTGTATCATGAAGCTTATGTTTTTTGTGATAAGAAATGTGTATAAGTTGTCTGTAAAATCTTTTGTTTTCAACTTACACAAATTCAGTTGAGAGAACGAAGAATCATTATAACCTAAGCATTCTATTGCATTTTTTTTAAAAATTAAATAAAAATAGCATTAAATATTTGACTTCAAACTTTATTTAAATTTTTTATTGTGTAATTAAATTCCTTCTATTACCTCACACTCTCGTGGTATATAATATAAATATGTTGTAAAAATTATCAATCGTTAATAAAAAACTCTTTTATTTATTCATTCAAGTCCAATACTTTTTTATAACCTATAGGGGATGACAATTGATACTAATACAGTTTTTTCAAAAATTTATTCATTAATTAAATTATAAAAATTTGGGGATCTATTCGGATTCGAACTGAGTATCTTCATGTTCGAAGTCTAGCGCTTTTTGCTACTGAACCAACTTTTTCATACCTAAGAATAAACTTATCAAAGGTCTATATGAAAAACTTCCATTGTATAACCTTAAATTGTTGCAATGGTTACCACACAATATGAATAATGTTTTATGATTAGAAGTTATTGAAAAGAATAAAATAAACAAACTTGATTAACGTTATTGAACCTTGTTTCTCAAGCGAACAATACGAAAGGAAAGTGAAAAGAGACTACAACACAATGCAAGCGATGAAAAAAGAAAATTGTAGGGAACTTTGCTTTTTATTTTGCTACTTAGGCTAATATTGATATTCTGACATATATACATACATATTTATATTAATTGTAATTATAAAATAAAAAGAAACTAAAATAAAAATTTTCTTGTTGATTTAAGAAAGAATCGTCTTTTTTTTAAAATTGTCTATATTACTTGTTTTCTTTACCAACGAGAGGCTTATTTATAAACATCAATAGCTTGTCAATTAGGTAACAAAATGTACTTTTAAATAATATTTACATAACGAAAGATGCAAATTTTATAATGTACACTTTAACCTTTTCTGTTAAGATGTTTTTCTGGTTAGTAAATGTAGACCAATCTTAAAACTTTAAGAAACAAAGAATTGTTCAGACCGTTACGTGAATACAACAATGTATTCTTTAGGCTAGCCCTTAACCAGTGGTTACCAAATTTCTTTAACCTAAATCTCCCTTAGATATCAATATTTACCTTGAGATATAAAACAGGTGATGTACTAAATCATATATTATCACACGATTTAAAAAAATTAAACTCAACCTCGCCGTAACTTAAATAAGGCCTGAAACAACAGTTACTATTAACCCAATGGGCTGGCTTTTGGAAACCTCCGGTTTAACCAGTCGATGTGAGGATTGTCAAGTATTCCTGTGGAAACTCATATTTAGTAATGGTCAACATTCTACCGTTTATTAACTTGCAACTTTTTTTATATGCTTCGCCATAAAACGTTTAACTTTAAAGAGTCCTGCCTAACAACATGCGGTAAAGGTCACTACGTGTGTATTATGTTAATTTCATATGAACATTTTTTTACTTTCATCTTTATTATTTACATTCCTCTGTAAACAAACGTACATTTAGTGTCCAACCTATCGCGTTTTCTGTAACATGTACAAATATACTTAGCTATATTTGTTAGCAATGTGAGTATGATACTTTATCGACTGCATAGTCTTTGACGTTTTTCAAAACCTGATTCAATTAAGTATTTACTTAATTGTCTCTCGACAACTAGAATTTAGTAAGTATAAAAATCGATTTTATAAATTAAATTTACACGTCTCGTATAAATTTTGTAAATTAAACTTACACAAGTGCTCGTACGCTCAGTGACGTGCGTGCGCGCACTCACTCACTCACACGCGCGCGCGCAAACTCACTTTCACACACACGCGCGAGCGTACACGCACGCACGCACGTACACACGCACACAACAAATCCTAATTAATTATTTAAAAAAACCTTCACAACTTACAACGAAGGTTAAACATATTTTTCAATTGGTATATATTCTAAAATAACTCACAAATAATTATCTCAAGAACGAGTTTAAATCAGTTTTAAATGAGGTGGATAAAAGCTGATATAAATCAGAAGCTCAAATTTAAAGCCTTTTAGTTACTGATGAAGCTGATAGAGAACTAATGGCACTATACAAAGTGTTCCATTATGCTTTTAATGAAGAATACGGGAAGAAACTACTTACATATTGCCTAGCAGCTAGTTGAATAATGTGATAACATTTTAGTTATTCCTAACCTAAAAACAATTAGTTTTTTCTACAATAGAAGTTGTAGTATGATACTATTATTTTTAAAAGTTTTGTTTCAAGTTTAAAAACTAAAAGACGTTTATTAAATAATGTAGGACTATATCAAAATAAGAACTTGGCTTATGAGTGAAAGAACAAACCGAACTATGAGTGAAACTAAATAATACCGAACATAAACTCACAATCAATAAATTATTATTTTCTCATAAGCATTTCAATGACAAACTTATTATCATTAAATTAGTATAATTACACAAAATCTAACCTGTTATTACAGTTTGAGTTTAGAAATGCCGTAGTTATACGTACTGATGATGATGATGATGATGATGATAATGTTGTTGATGACGATAATGATGACCTTGGCAATAAAACACTTTTAAACACATAAATTATGACTATGATAACTAAATTAAATTATAAAGAGCATAAATGATTTGCTATTAATCATTATTTTATTGTTTTATTATTGTATAATCTAGTTTATTTCATATTCTTACATATAGTTGAATTCAGTGGAGTGTCTACGTTATTCTGACGAGTGATGTTTTAAAGAGAAGTTTACAAATATTTGAAAAACGTGCCTAATATTTAACAATTACAAGACTATAAAGTAACAGTTTAGATTTAGTTTTATTTTTTAAAAGTGACGTTTACATTAATGAAACGAATATGTAAAAGTGCTACTAGTGTTCCAGTAACCAGCCGAGAAAATATACTGAACATTAAACAATTGTACCCTAGGCCTGACTTGAAATAATAAGGCCAGGCATATATAAATAATAAAGGTGTTTACAAAAATTCTAGAAAAACCGTAAATTCCTTGAAAATTTAATGCCTATTTAATTGCACCGGTCTCTCAGTGTGGTTATTTAAACCGGCAGTAAATTTTTTATAATGATGCCGCTCGTAAAATAAAAGCTAAAGAATGGGACCGAAAATTACAGCTAATGTGCGTTGATGTGTTACAGAGGACGCCGAAAATAGAAGGACCATGCCTCAAGCTGACAGCCCAAGCTACAAGACGGTTGCATCCAGAATGTGTTTCTGCTTTAAAGACAAATAGCCTGCGCGCAGCTGTTTTGCTCCTGCTATTTAACGAGAATCTTGTTCATTTCTGATATTGATTATGTCACTTTAATTTTGTTCGGGTATAACAGCTTCTTACTATCCCGACATTCTTTATAAAGGCAACTAATGATTGAGTAAATCATCAGAGGCATTACAATGTTACTAACATTATCAGATAAAAATAACTTAGGACGAGTTACGATGTATTAAATGTATTTATTAATTATAACAGTGTTCTTTCACTGTATGATGGAAAAAGAAACACTTTTGAGGAAGTACTTTTTAGTCTTAGTACTTGCCCATAGTACGTTGTTTGACCTACTGACCTGTTTCAGTCAAAACCTCAACTGAATTTCAAAATACTAATTTATAAAATAGACTAACATAAAAATTTACTCTTGTCCGAAAAAAATTCTGGAATCTTTTCTGTTCAACGCTGTCAAGGGTTTGGGGTTTGCCTAGATGTCACACTTTTCCCTCGTTTTTAAATCAATATTGGCATTTTGTTTTTTTTCAGAAACAAATTTTTAAAGAACCATTTAACAAAAACATTTTGTGTTCCTTTTTTCTCCGGTGATTTGAAAACTTCTATTTTCAACTTTATCATCATCAACTATTATCATCAACTAATCATCATCACTAGATTATTACGGCGGATTTCTAAAAGTAAGTAATTTCTATATATCCTTCCTCCCCCTCTTTGCCTGTGTATATTTGGCTTATCTTTGAATAGCTGAAGTTACGTACAGAATAACTGTCCAAATAGTTCTTTATTAAACGTCAGTTGCAAGTGTCTTCTGGATCGGAACGGATTTTGATCCAACATATTGTTTATGGCCGTTAAATGGGAGTTAATGTTTTATGCAATTCGCTATCATTTGTTTATGAAAGTTAAACCCATTACCTAGATAGCTACACGAGCTTAATTCATGGAACTTCTAGTGATACCGCTAATGGTGGAATGGAAGTTTTAGCTTGGTATCAAATATATTTATTATTTTTTCCACTGTGTCAAATTTTAGTGAAAAAACAGAAATCTTAGTGACTCTAAATTTTTTTTTTTTTAATGTTGAAATTTATTCTTTTATAAGAATATTTTATCTGCCTTTGTTATACACGAATTAAGGTGTATCCTTTAAAAGTATCTATTTTATCTGATCTCTAACCACTACCCACATCTGTATTAATACAAATTTAAATATACCAGCATAATAATCCAAAATTAATTAAACCTTGTCTTAAAGGCTGAAAGATTATAAATTCCTTGAAAGCTATTCCATGAAAGTCAATGTACACTTTCATTGTTTAAAACAAAGTATACAAAGCAGAAGAAACGAAGTATACAAAGTGGAAGAAACGAAGTAAAATGAAAGAAGTGTACAAAATGAAAGAAACTTTTTACAAAGTAGAAGAAATTACGTATACAAAGTGTAAGAAACGAAGTATAGCTACAAAGTGGAAGAAAATAAGTATACTAAGTGGAAGGGAAGAAGTATACAAAGTGCAAGAAAAGAAGTATACAACGTGGAAGAAACTAGTATACAAAGAAAAAAATGAAGTATATAAAACAGAAGAAACGAAGTATAGGGCCTATACGGTGTGAGAAACGAAGTATATGCTACAAAGCGGAAGAAATTAAGTATAATAAGTAGAATTAAAGAAGTATACAAAGTCCAAGAAATAAAGTATACAAAGTGGATAAAACTAGTACACAAAGAAAAAAATGAAGTATACAAAATGGAAGAAACGAAGTATACAAAGTGCAAGAAAAGAAGTATACAAAGTGGAAAAAACGAGTACACAAAGAAGAAAAATGTTGGATACAAAGTGGAAAAACGAGAATACAAAGAAGATAAATGAAGTTTACAAAGTGGAAAAATGTGTATAAAAAGTGGAAGGGACGAAAAATACGAAGTGAAAGAAACTAAGTATACAAAGTGAAAGAAAAGAAATATACGACGTGGAGGAAACTTATTTTACTTATTTGAGAATATATTCTTTATATTTACGTAACTTGCCTCTTTTTATTGTGTAGTATGAAATATATTATCTTTAATAAAGGAATAATTTCAAGGTTGACATTGTAGACATGGTTCATACATATTCTTTAGAATACAAATAATTATATTCCTGCAGGAAAAGGGATCTAAACAAGTTTTAAAATCCCATATTTACTATTATTTCATCTCGTTTAGTTTTAAAACGTACCGTACCTCTTTTCACATTAAAACATTCGTAAAACCCAAAATATAGCATTTAGTTATTTTAATCCCTAAACATTTTCTGGTGAAGAAATCACAATTGTCATCAAAATGTTTAAATTGTATTTAGAGTGTGCCCTTGGCATTGAACAAAGTACAAATGGCAAGATCCGATGCCAAAATGACTTGTGAAACTTCCTTTATTCCAAAATAGTTCCCGTGCCAAGGCCGGTTCTGACGGCAATGTTCGGATAAGACTTGCAGGTGTTGTTTACAAACCTAGCACACGTGTAGAAGAAAATAGTTTTTCATTTTTGGAAAAAATCAGTTTTCAACTCTTGCAAACATTTTATCATGTTTATTTTGAACCTCTTGCAAACGAAATTTTATTGCAGAATGATAACTGTTCTGTTTTTAAAAAATTTTTGACAAAAAAAATGAAAAAAGTATTTTGTGTATATTATGCTCTTCTGTTGTATACACGTAGGTGTAGTTGCACCTCTGGAAATAAATACACTATCACATATATACAGCAATGCTTTCGGCTTTAACCTTCATCATTTGAATATTTTACGTCAAATTCTGTATCAAACACATTTTGATAAAAATATCAAAAATAAATTTGAAATGTTCAGTCATGATGGGGCTGACCATTAACATCAGTCGCTTTATACCATAAAATGATACATCTGTAATATACTTGTAATGAAGAAGCAAATATTATTTTCATAAAACATTATTAGCATTTCAATAATTTTGAACTACGACTGATAATTAGGTTTCATTTTGATAATATTCAGACCTTTAGATAGTACTGCAAAGGCAAGTTGCTTCTTTCCTCTGTTATGTAGTAAGCTCATATTATCAGATTTTCCAAGAACAATTATGAATTTATAAACAATTGTTGGTGTTTGAGGAAACATGATAAGTGTAAGCTATATTTTTTTTTTAATAAAAATTTTGTAAGACCAATTTCATAAGCGTTTAAGAGACCTATTTGTTACAATCGTAGCACTTCATTTAATCACGCAAAATACATGCAAACCTCATATTATACTTGTAATAGGATTAAATACATGATATATAGGTTTAAAATAATGTCATTAAGAAATAACATTTCGTCGAAGTCTGATTTTCATCACAATATATTTATTCTACATTTTAACATTAAACTAGTCAAATTCTACTAGTTAAAAATAAACAAGTAATATAAAAAAAAATTAAAGTCAATTCCTACTTAGGTCAACAAGGAAACTTATATTTTAGTTACCTAATTGTAAATAATCACAAGTAATTTAAATAAAGTAAGATAACCTAAGAGTTAAAACAGCTGTTCTACCACATTTATGTAATCATATGCTATCACTAATTTTCGCCAAAGGGGACGTATAACTACCTTGCCCCTTTTGTGAAAGATTTTTCTCCCATAAATTCATATTCATTTTAAATTTAATTAATGAATTATTATTTTTTTAAACTGTATTAAAATCAAACATCATCCACTTCAATTTTTCCAAAACGTATTTGAACATAAATGTATTAATAAAAAGTATTTTATTAACGATTGAAATTTGAACAAGATATAAATAAGCATAGAGTGAACTAATAGAAAGAATTGAAAAAACATAGCAATATTTATTATTAAAGAATTTCTATTTGAATTTATCAATTCATCGTTACTAAAAGTGTATATATACATTTACTAGCCATAAATGTTTAAATAAGCAAACATTTGAAGTTACAGGTTATCCATGTGTTACATAAAAGAAAACTCTAATTTTTTATCCTATTAATAGATTCATTTCCATTTTTAAAAACATACTTGTTTAATCTTTGCTTGCTTAATTGCCTTTGATGGGTAATATTCAATAGACAAATCCAGTTTTATTGGTAAAACAGATGTTTAAATCCGTTACTCTTCTATTCTCAACGTTTTCATATTTTAAAGTACATAATATGTATATATATATATCGCAATATGTATTCTTGTGTAATAATAAAGAACTAAATCAAAATACAAATACAAGAATTATAATTGAACTTACAATTCATTATATATATATATATATTTAATATATATATATATATATATATATATATATATATATATATATATATATATATATATATATTTAAATTTATATAAATATTTCTCTTTGATTTATATATATATATATATATATATATATATATATATATATATATATATATATATATAAAACAACATAGTTCATTCAAATACAAGAATATTTATTAATTTATATTTCAATATAAATTAATAAATGTTCTTGTATTTAAATAACCTATGTTGTTTTAGATTATTAAACAAGAAAATATATTTTATATATTTACATATTTTATTTATTGAATATATATATTTATTTATTTTACATATATATATTTACATATTTTATCATTGAGTACATATGATTTAATTTTGTAAAAATGTTTTATTAGATAATTGTTTTCCTGAAGATGCTGATACTATTTAATCGGCGAAAAGCTTTGAATAAATATATTCATTAAAAGTATTCTTGTTTTTGGAATATTTTTAATTTATCAACTATATTACAAGAAAACATATCACCATATTTAATATATTATATTGCCTTACTAGGCTACTGGTTTTGTGAATATGTGCTCTACAGAGGTTAGTTCTATTAGTAATCCATCTTTAACAAAAGATTTAAATTTATATCAGAAACGTAAAATTCAATTAACGAAAACTAATTGTAATATATTTTTTAACAAACAATGTATTATTAATAATATTGTTCCTAAATATGCACGAATTAATATTAAAAATAAAAGTAATGTAGCACAAAAAACATGTAAACAAGCAGAAATTCTGTGGGTTAGAAAAATCAAATTTTTATATAAGAAATAAAAGTACATATGATTTAATTTTGTAAAAATGTTTTATTAGATAATTGTTTTCCTGAAGATGCTGATACTATTTAATTGGCGAAAAGCTTTGAATAAATATATTCATTAAAAGTATTCTTGTTTTTGAAATATTTTTAATTTATTAACTATATTACAAGAAAACATATCACCATATTTAATATATATATATATATATATATATATATATATATATATATATATATATATGTATATATATATAATTATTATTTATGTATTTTTGCAGACAAGAGGTTTTGTTTTTCCATTTAGTGTAACAAAAACATTGTTTAACTTTATTATTTATTGTAAGAGGTAAAATTATGAATTACGAGATAAGTCAAGTTTACCCTTGTATTGAATGAAGTTTTCTAACGAAAACATCTATATTCAACTACTCTTGGCAGTAACAGATGAAACCTGTAAAATTAAATATGACAGCGGATGTGTTCAGATCTAATATGGGTCCTGTGATACACAGAGTATCACCGCACAGCAGTTCACCGACCACCGGGTTCTAGGAACACTGACATCGTGCACCTGCTTGGCATCGTTCATACTTTAGTTCAGTTAACTTATTTATTTTAAGAACCTCCTTTCTGCCAACTTTTTAAACAGGCAAATAATTATAAGATAATATTATCGTTAAAGTTTAAGGAATTGTACTTGATCCATTAGAGTAAACGTCATAATTGCCCTTAGTCTTACCAGTGGGACACACTCTGAAATTTAGCGCCAAGGCACTTCCATTGTTATATAAATACACGCTGAAATACATTCTGGAGTATATTTTTCCCATCTTCCATTCCAGGAGATGCAGACTTACTCTATATTTTTATATTTACCCTCTCATGGGAAAGTAGACTATTGTACTGTTGTGGCTTATCACTTATATACGCGTGTGAGTTTTTGCAAATGCCCAATTTAATTCCTATTTAAATAATCAACCTTAATTTCTTTAACTTGTTAATATTTCATTACAGTGATAATAATAAACTGTCATTAAGTCATTATCAAATAAACTACCTCACTACTACATATAAACAAAATGAAATGGTTTCATGAATCAAAGTTTCTCTACCAGATTGCAGCACATGATGAATTGTTGCTTGTACTGAAAGTTAGCTTATCAGCTTGGTACAAGGGCAATCAATCGTGGGGGGTGCTAACCCTATGTGTATGTGAATACCAGGCAGCTCGCCCTAGCGAGCTCTGGACTTGGCTTGCTCTGGGGTCCCAGACCCGGGTGAAAATAAATTACTGAAATTTATCGACCGAGTAAATAAGCTGTTTGAAAAATATTTTAGGCGTTGTTTAAAATTACAAAAGCCTATTAATACTATATATTGAGGTTGAAATTCAGCCAAACTTCTCTTTCTACCATTTGCAACATTTTTTCCTAAAATGCTGTAACAGTTTACTTCTGATTAAATATACGGTATGTAACAGATGGTTCACACTAATTTTTTTAACAAATAATAGTTATTTATTTGTAAAAAATAATCTCCCTGCCTATAGTAATTCTTAGATATTATTCAATTCCTATTATTAGTTCACACTTTTCTTCAAATATTCAATCATTAATATAATACATTTTATTCATCCACTCAAGATCAAATACATTTTTTTAAACTTGTAGTGAATGACAGTTGATTGATGTTGATACAGTTTTTAAAAATCATAATGCATTCAATAAATTTAATGGATTAATTTTAATTTTATATGCGAGAAAAACGTTTTACAATAGAGGCAAGGTATGCAATATAGTTATTTCGTTTGGCTAAAAATAAGTATAACATATGCTTTTATAAAACAGCTGGTTTTATGTTATAGGTTATGTAGTAGAACAGCTGTTTTAACGCATAGGTTATGTTACTTTATTTTTATTAATTGTAGTTATTTAATAAAAGGTAACTTAAATAAAACTTTTCTTTGTGGACCTAAATGTGAATTCTTTTTAAAAATTATTGTTTATATTAGTTGTTAATTTTGTAAGTAATTTTGAACAGCATTAATCTACGTTTTTACAACTACCTATCATTTACCAATACCGTTACAACTTGAAGTCGCATGCTTTTTACTTACTTTTTAGGGCAATTCTATTATCATTCTGTTATTAGTTTGTTCTTTTGTTATACTTTACCAAGATTTGGTAATTAAAGTAATTATGTTTACAAAAAAGACGATATTCCAGTAATACAATTTCTTTTTTTTAATCTTGTGCCTCAAAAATAATTAAGTTAAAAAACAGTGAGCAATAATTTATCAGGCAGAGTTTGCAACTAAAGGCAGGTAAGAAAGGTATTTATAATGTCTTGACTTAGCAAATACATTATAATTCTGTCATACTCGTACAAACAATAATTACACTCCCTAGTGTAGTTACGATGTTCTTCAACAGCGACATTGTGTTGAAAATTACTTAAGTTACAGTAGGCCTATAACAATTTGATATTTTAGAAGCCAAATTGATTTTTCAAATCAAATTTTTAACAAACAGGTAAAAGTAAAGGCTTATGATGTAAAATGAAGATTGTGTTTGTATTTGTTTTTTACTTACACGTAATTAGATTATAAGTAACTATCGTGTCGACGTTAGAAGTAAAACAAAAAAAACGTATTAATTTGATCATTATAATTATAATTTGAATGGAGTTCAACAAAATTATTTAAAAAATTGTAAGAAATTATTTATACTCGTAAACTAAGTAAATGGACCGAATAATAACTCACATGGTGTCTGCTATAAAAACGACATTTGAAAAAAAAACTAGAAGAACAAAAAAAGATATAAATGAAAAACTAGGAGTTTAATAAAAATCAAGAAGAACTAAGAAAGCAGGTGTAGGAGAACAAAGCCAATACAAGCTTGAAAATACATAAAAGTTAAGATGAAACAAGTTGAATAAATAGGAACTTAAATGTAGGACTTAAACAAGATATAAATAAAAATTAATAACAGACAAAAAACAAAAAGAAGTAGAATAAAACATAAATGAAAAGGTATACCCGTTAAAGTAATGTAATGAAATAATAGGAACTCAGGAGTGAATTAAGAGAAGTAAGAAAAATTTAGAAATTGAGAAAGAATTGAGAAAGAAACCAGACAAAAATCGGTAAACCAGAACACTAAAGAATTGGAATATAAAATACTATATCTATCGAGCACCATATTTATAGTGGTAAGTCTTTAAGACGTTTTAGGAAATCTACACATTAAATGAAGAGTTTTGAAATGATACAGTTTATTTCAATCTCTTGAAAATGTTTTGCAACAACAGAGTAAATAAATGCTGCAACAACAGAGTAAATAAATGTTGCAACAACAGAGTAAATTATCGTCTTTTATTAAAGGTGAACAACTAACGACTGTAAGTCCTATAGGCGAAACCTTTACCCAGATGACAGATTCTATTTATGCCCTGTCAACAGCACACGTGTTGTCTGTCAGATCTCTTCCTGTGAGTTATCAACAGCAATTATCATCTTCAAAACCTGTTTGTGAAATTCATTGTTGTTGGTTGGTGCTAATAAACTGCTAATCACAAAAAGGTTCAACTAAAACTTCTTTAAATTATTGTAAATCATTTCAACATGTCTTTGGGAAATAAAACAGGTTACAAATAAAATTAATTTGCTTGCCTCACATCCAAAACGGCAAAAACAACTTTTGGTTGGCTTCTCTGGTACTTTTGTTAGAAAATAATACAACTGTAACTTCTCGATTTTAATCACGGGTGTTTTTGTTGTTTGTAACAAAATATTTCATTTTTCAAATTAGTATACTTTTAGTATACTTTAAGAAAGTAATAATTAAGAGCCTTACTTTCCAGTATTAATTCATAAGCACTTATAAGAGTTATAAACAAAAGAAATATATACGACTCACAATTATAAAAACTTTAATATCAAAAGCGTTTCAATGACATTATTTCATCGTCTTCAGTGATGCTATCACAAACAAAACTGTAATTTTAAACATAATTGAACATAACCTATAATATTATAGCTTATGTTCATTTTTGTAAAATTAAAGTTTTATTTGTGACAGCATCACTGAAGATGATGACATAATGTCATTGAAACGCGTTTGAGAATAAATGTTAGCCTATATAATTTTGAATAGTTTATATTTCTTGTGTTTAAAAAATTCACTCAGAAGCCAGCTCGAATATTTTTACTTATAAGAGTGTTATTAAAACTTAAATTCATGACACATGAAGTTTTCAAAAAGGCAGAAAACATAAAACTGTGAAATACTAACCTGTGATACTATGACACCGTGAAAGAGATGAGCACATTAACAATCAGTATGGCTTCAATTTAAGCTGGTAAAAAATACATGAGAATGTGAAAGGTGTATGCTTGTGAATGAAATAAATAAGAAGCATGTGACCCGTGAAAGAGATGAGCACATTAACAATCAGTATGGTTTCAATTTAAGCTGGTAAAAAATGCATGAGAATGTGAAAGGTGTATGCTTGTGAATGAAATAAATAAGAAGCATGTGACCCGTGAAAGAGATGAGCACATTAACAATCAGTATGGTTTCAATTTAAGCTGGTAAAAAATACATGAGAATGTGAAAGGTGTATGCTTGTGAATGAAATAAATAAGAAGCATGTGACCCGTGAAAGAGATGAGCACCTTAACAATCAGTATGGTTTCAATTTAAGCTGGTAAAAAATGCATGAGAATGTGAAAGGTGTATGCTTGTGAATGAAATAAATAAGAAGCATGTGACCCGTGAAAGAGATGAGCACATTAACAATCAGTATGGTTTCAATTTAAGCTGGTAAAAAATACATGAGAATGTGAAAGGTGTATGCTTGTGAATGAAATAAATAAGAAGCATGTGACAGCAAGAGTTATTACAGGCTATAAGTCTATATTAATACCCTTGATATAATAGTTTCATATGAAAATTAACAAAAGTTTTTGTCAACGAACCTTATTATATAAATATAATGCCAAATCTACAATTAATCTGTATACAGAAATTTGAGACGATAGGTCACGATAGATCAGCCATCAGTGAACTGTAATGAAGTATGTCAGTGAGGGTATAATGAAAATGTATCAGGGAAAGTATGACATGAAAATATGTCAATGAAAGTAAAACATAAACATTTGTCAGTGAAAGTATAGCATGGAATTATGTCAATAGAAGCGTAGCATGGAAATATCTCAGTGAAAGTATAGCATGGAAATATGTCAGTGAAAGTGTAGCTTAGAAATATGTCAATAAAAGTATAACATGAAATATGTCAATGGAAGCGTAGCATGGAAATATATCACTTAAAATAAAGTTTAGAAGTATATCAATAAAAGTATAACATGGTAGTATGGCAATGGAAGCGTAGCATGGAAATATTTCAGTGAAAGTATACCGTGGAAATAAGTCAGTTAAAGTGTAGCTTAGAAATATGTCAATAAAAGTATAACAAGGAAATATGGCAGTAAAAATGTTACATGGAAACATGTCAGTAAAAGTGAAGTTTAGAAATTTGTCCATAAAAATATAACATGGATATGCCAATGGAACCGTAGAATGGAAATATCTCAGTGGAAGTATAGCATGGAAATATGTCAGTGAAAGTGTAGCTTATAATTATGTCAATAAAAGTATAACATGTAAAAGTTTTAGTAAAGGTACAACATGAAAATGTGTCAATGAAAATATAACACAAAATTTTGTCAAGGAAAGTATAGCATGGAATTACATCAATGGAAGCATAGCGTGGAAATATCTCTGTGAACTTATAGCATGGAAATATGTCAGTGAAAGTGTAACATGGAAATATATGTCAATAAAATTATAGCATGAAAATATGTCAAAAACTATAGCATGAAACTATGTCAATGAAAAGATACCAAGAAAAATGGTCCATGAAAGTATAACATTAAAATATATCAGTGAAAGTTAGCAAAAAATATGTCATTAGAAATATAACATGTAAATATATGTGTGAAAGTATAACGTCTAAATGAGATGACAACCATTAAACATTATGAGTCTGTGCATTAGTGTAACTCTTTACAGAGCCTGATAAGACATACAGGTGATACAGACACAGCGTAGATCTGTATTACACTAAGTTTAGTCTCTGTAACACGAAGATATCCCAGTGAGAAGAATACCTCAAGTTTTTGCCAGTAAACTTGTAGAGCCTGATTTAATGAGATGACAACCATTAAACATTAAGAGTCTGTGCATTAGTGTAACTCTTTACACAGCCTGATAAGACATACAGGTGATACAGACACAGCGTAGATCTGTATTACACTAACTTTAGTCTCTGTAACACGAAGATATCCCAGTGAGAAGAATACCTCAAGTTTTTGCCAGTAAACTTGTAGAGCCTGATTTAATGAGATGACAACCATTAAACATTATGAGTCTGTGCATTAGTGTAACTCTTTACAGAGCCTGATAAGACATACAGGTGATACAGACACAGCGTAGATCTGTATTACACTAACTTTAGTCTCTGTAACACGAAGATATCCCAGTGAGAAGAATACCTCAAGTTTTTGCCAGTAAACTTGTAGAGCCTGATTTAATGAGATGACAACCATTAAACATTATGAGTCTGTGCATTAGTGTAACTCTTTACAGAGCCTGATAAGACATACAGGTGATACAGACACAGCGTAGATCTGTATTACACTAACTTTAGTCTCTGTAACACGAAGATATCCCAGTGAGAAGAATACCTCAAGTTTATGCCAGTAAACTTGTAGAGCCTGATTTAATGAGATGACAACCATTAAACATTATGAGTCTGTGCATTAGTGTAACTCTTTACAGAGCCTGATAAGACATACAGGTGATACAGACACAGCGTAGATCTGTATTACACTAACTTTATTCTCTGTAACAAGAAGATATCCCAGTGAGGAGAATACCTCAAGTTTTTGCCAGTAAACTTGTAGAGCCTGATTTAATGAGATGACAACCATTAAACATTATGAGTCTGTGCATTAGTGTAACTCTTTACAGAGCCTGATAAGACATACAGGTGATACAGACACAGCGTAGATCTGTATTACACTAACTTTAGTCTCTGTAACACGAAGATATCCCAGTGAGAAGAATACCTCAAGTTTTTGCCAGTAAACTTGTAGAGCCTGATTTAATGAGATGACAACCATTAAACATTATGAGTCTGTGCATTAGTGTAACTCTTTACAGAGCCTGATAAGACATACAGGTGATACAGACACAGCGTAGATCTGTATTACACTAACTTTAGTCTCTGTAACACGAAGATATCCCAGTGAGAAGAATACCTCAAGTTTATGCCAGTAAACTTGTAGAGCCTGATTTAATGAGATGACAACCATTAAACATTATGAGTCTGTGCATTAGTGTAACTCTTTACAGAGCCTGATAAAACATACAGGTGATACAGACACAGCGTAGATCTGTATTACACTAACTTTATTCTCTGTAACAAGAAGATATCCCAGTGAGAAGAATACCTCAAGTTTTTGCCAGTAAACTTGTAGAGCCTGATTTAATGAGATGACAACCATTAAACATTATGAGTCTGTGCATTAGTGTAACTCTTTACAGAGCCTGATAAGACATACAGGTGATACAGACACAGCGTAGATCTGTATTACACTAACTTTAGTCTCTGTAACACGAAGATATCCCAGTGAGAAGAATACCTCAAGTTTTTGCCAGTAAACTTGTAGAGCCTGATTTAATGAGATGACAACCATTAAACATTATGAGTCTGTGCGTTAGTGTAACTCTTTACAGAGCCTGATAAGACATACAAGTGATACAGACACAGCGTAGATCTGTATTACGCTAACTTTATTCTCTATAACAAGAAGATATCCCAGTGAGAAGAATACCTCAAGTTTTTGCCAGTAAACTTGTAGAGCCTGATTTAATGAGATGACAACCATTAAACATTATGAGTCTGTGCGTTAGTGTAACTCTTTACAGAGCCTGATAAGACATACAAGTGATACAGACACAGCGTAGATCTGTATTACGCTAACTTTATTCT
Source organism: Prosapia bicincta (assembly GCA_036971475.1). Taxonomy (NCBI): domain Eukaryota; kingdom Metazoa; phylum Arthropoda; class Insecta; order Hemiptera; family Cercopidae; genus Prosapia; species Prosapia bicincta. The sequence goes on along the minus strand of JBAIZL010000001.1, from coordinate 114,492,648 downwards.
CTATAACAAGAAGATATCCCAGTGAGAAGAATACCTCAAGTTTTTGCCAGTAAACTTGTAGAGCCTGATTTAATGAGATGACAACCATTAAACATTATGAGTCTGTGCGTTAGTGTAACTCTTTACAGAGCCTGATAAGACATACAAGTGATACAGATACAGCGTAGATCTGTATTACGCTAACTTTATTCTCTATAACAAGAAGATATCCCAGTGAGAAGAATACCTCAAGTTTTTGCCAGTAAACTTGTAGAGCCTGATTTAATGAGATGACAACCATTAAACATTATGAGTTTGTGCATTAGTGTAACTCTTTACACGGCATGATAAGACATACAGGTGATACAGACATAGCGTAGATCTGTATTACACTAACTTTAGTCTCTGTAACACGAAGATATCCCAGTGAGAAGAATACCTCAAGTTTTTGCCAGTAAACTTGTAGAGCCTGATTTAATGAGATGACAACCATTAAACATTATGAGTTTGTGCATTAGTGTAACTCTTTACACGGCATGATAAGACATACAGGTGATACAGACATAGCGTAGATCTGTATTAAACTAAGTTTAGTCTCTGTAACACGAAGATATCCCAGTGAGAAGAATACCTCAAGTTTTTGCCAGTAAACTTGTAGAGCCTGATTTAATGAGATGACAACCATTAAACATTATGAGTCTGTGCATTAGTGTAACTCTTTACAGAGCCTGATAAGACATACAGGTGATACAGACACAGCGTAGATCTGTATTACACTAACTATAGTCTCTGTAACACGAAGATATTCCAGTGAGAAGAATACCTCAAGTTTTTGCCAGTAAACTTGTAGAGCCTGATTTAATGAGATGACAACCATTAAACATTATGAGTCTGTGCGTTAGTGTAACTCTTTACAGAGCCTGATAAGACATACAGGTGATACAGACACAGCGTAGATCTGTATTACACTAACTATAGTCTCTGTAACACGAAGATATTCCAGTGAGAAGAATACCTCAAGTTTTTGCCAGTAAACTTGTAGAGCCTGATTTAATGAGATGACAACCATTAAACATTATGAGTCTGTGCATTAGTGTAACTCTTTACAGAGCCTGATAAGACATACAGGTGATACAGACAGCGCGTAGATCTGTATTACACTAACTATAGTCTCTGTAACACGAAGATATTCCAGTGAGAAGAATACCTCAAGTTTTTGCCAGTAAACTTGTAGAGTCTGATTTAATGAGATGACAACCATTAAACATTATGAGTCTGTGCATTAGTGTAACTCTTTACTGAGCCTGATAAGACATACAGGTGATACAGACACAGCGTAGATCTGTATTACACTAACTTTAGTCTCTGTAACACGAAGATATTCCAGTGAGAAGAATACCTCAAGTTTTTGCCAGTAAACTTGTAGAGTCTGATTTAATGAGATGACAACCATTAAACATTATGAGTCTGTGCATTAGTGTAACTCTTTACAGAGCCTGATAAGACATACAGGTGATACAGACACAGCGTAGATCTGTATTACACTAACTTTAGTCTCTGTAACACGAAGATATTCCAGTGAGAAGAATACCTCAAGTTTTTGCCAGTAAACTTGTAGAGCCTGATTTAATGAGATGACAACCATTGAACATTAATTTGTATCAGTCAAAGTATTTCTTAATAGTGTGTTAAGGAATGGAGTGCCGAGATCCCGACAGGGACACATACATAGACTAGAACTTGAAATATATAAGCCTTCACTAAGTAAAATAAACTCGTAAAATAGATGACAGTTAATTTAAAAGGTTATTTTTGCAAAGTTCTTCCACGTAAGGAAAAATGTAACAATATATAAATAAACAGATTCTTTCCTAATATGGAAATAATACTGTTTTAATAATGCAGATTAAACGTTTACATTGCCTACGTTTTGAGGACATCATTAACATTTTCAAAAAACATTATTTTTATAAAATAAATCTTAGTTATATGTTTGTACATTATTTATGTGACTACATAAAAATCTAACCAAGTTTGAATCCTCTAGTCACGTGTAGAACGAACCTCTAAATCCTAAAGTGTTAACAATAGCTATTTTATTTGTTAGTATGGCATAACTTTTATCAAATCTGGAACGATATTTTATTCAACGTCACAAGCATTGTTATTTGCAACTAGTCATTTGATGCAAACTGTTATCTATTTCAAATAAACACAATACTTGTCCATATGTTTCACGTATCTCCGATTAGCCTATTCTGAAACACGTCCGCAACGGTTGTATAGAGCTGGCAAAAAGCCATTGACGGAGTTGTTTCTA